>VDFB02101241.1:0-13774 GCA_007258455.2 Sequoia sempervirens | reverse complement strand
TTGAAACAGATATATGATATTTCTGACACATAATTTATTGCCTAGGGATTAGCCTCGGGTTTGCTTTGGTATTTGACTTGGACATGCCAATCCTAAGAAGTCAATGCAAAAAACATGTTTGACAACTTACCTTTTTTTCTAGACTCTGCTCATGTGGTCAATTTTACCTTATTTTTGTAGCCAAAAATTGATGAAACTAAAAGGGTTTGAGAGGAGACTTTAGCTTCCACCAATATAAATTATTCTTTACTTTGAATTCTAATAATTATTATTCATTTTCTATTTGAATTACAACTAAAGTCCCATTGACAAAAGTTGATTGAAAACATTTATAACTTTCTAAACGTATTATATTTTTTGAATCCAAAACATACAGCATTCCTATGCTTCAGATAACTATAGGATTAAAAAAATCAAGAAGTTTTGACCGCTAAGGTGGTCGACATAATGCTATTTTATATTTTTAAAAGTTGTAATTAAAAAATCATATAATTAATTATTCACTTTGAAAAAATTACAAAAAAGATATGCATCACATCCTGACATGAGTCCTTTACTTATATCTAAAATCTTATAAAAAAATATTATCATTTTAATGTGGTTAGGGTGGTCAGACAAACACCTACTTATTTTTTTCCTTGAAATTTAAGTAAGTACTACTGCATTGAAATTTCAAAATTTCACCAAATAGACTTTCTTTAAAAAATAAAATAAACTTAGTATTTTAGAAACTACATCCACTCTTTTCCACATATTCTATTCTTACATATTTTTAAATAATATAGATAACTTATTCAAATTTTATGTCAAATTGCCTAACTCGATTTTTCCTAATTTTCATTGCCAATTTAAGGGCCTATATTTTTCCATGATGATCCCGCGACATACCTTTTTGTATGCAGATAGAAATTCATTTTTGTTGGATCAAGGATTTCACTATCTAGTGCACTCATATTTTCAAAATTTTGTTTTGATAACTGCTATTTTCCATTACGTGCATAATAGAGAGATTCCATTTTCAATGAAACCTATGTTTAATAAAAACTAAAAAAAATATATACATAATAAAACCAAAACACATTAAAATTATATTCGTTGGATAGCTCATTCTGAGGACTACCATCATCTAGTTGGGTCTGTGAAGTCTCCTCCATTTTCATCCTCAACCCGAGCTTCAAAGCACAAAAATTCCTCGATTTTTTGGTGTCCTGAGTGAGAAGGGAAAAAGGGGTTCAGAACTTGGTTCATTCGAACCCCCTTCAAAAATGGTTTTTATTTTTGCAGGAATGGTGGGCCCTTACATATATTGGGTTCTAGCGAACCCTCTTTTGGTTCACTCGAACCAATAAGTTCGTTCGAACCCCAAAAACCATTTTTTTGCATGGGGACAGTTTTTCAACTTTTCCTTCCTCACTCGAATTGTAAACCACTTTTGTGGGTTCATCCATATATACATATACAAATATATATGTGTGTGTGTGTGTGTGTGTGTGTGTGTGTGTGTGTATAGACAATTACATATATAAGAACAAAATAATATAATTGCATGGCATAATATCTTCGAAATGAAAACAAGTGAATCCATTTTCATATTTGGGAATAACAAACAAATATTAAAGGAAAATTGCAGAGTTAAAGTTTGTGCATTGTCAAATAGAGGAATACAAGTGCATGGCAGAAAACCCTGTAACTATGAACCAGTGAAACTCTTTCCATGTTTGGTAGTAACAATCAAATAAAATAAAAAAATGCAAAAAAAACTATTGTGCATGGAAGAACAAAATAATGCAATTGCATGCCAAAATATCTTTGAAATGAAAACCACTGATACCATTTTCATATTTCAGAATAACATAAGAATAATATAAGCAAATTGTAGAGTTAAAGTCTGTGTAATGAGGAAGACACGAATGCAAGTGCATGGCAGAAACCCTCAAAATGATAAACATTAAAACCCTATGAATATTTCATAGTAACAGTTAAATATAAACAACAATTTGCAGTGTGATTTATTGTAACCATTTCCGTATTTTGGAATAACAAACAAATGTAAAAAGAAAATTATAAAGTTAAAGTTTGTGCAATGACGAACACATGAATACCAGTCATACCCTTTCCATATTTCGTCGAACAAGTCTAATAGTAATGAAAAACCATTTAAACCAGTTAAACTCATTTCATATTTCCTATAAAGAAGCAAATATGAAAAACACAATGCAAAGTACACGTCATGCGATGAAGAACACAAGATATTGAAAAGCACAATGCAAAGTAAATGTCATGCATGGACGAGTATAGAGGAAATGGAAACCAATGAAACCCTAAATTTGAATTGAAATGACTTGACATTCATAAAAAGTGTAAGTTCAAACCCCACATATTGAGTTACAGGTGATTGTGACAAAAATTGACATCGCATACAACATATTTGCATTCTG
This sequence comes from Sequoia sempervirens, assembly GCA_007258455.2. Taxonomy (NCBI): domain Eukaryota; kingdom Viridiplantae; phylum Streptophyta; class Pinopsida; order Cupressales; family Cupressaceae; genus Sequoia; species Sequoia sempervirens. The sequence continues at coordinate 11,336 of VDFB02101241.1, read as the reverse complement.
AGGTATAAAGAACATAAATGAAAAACCCAAAGTAAACAACATCAATATGAAACCCCGTATATTTACATATTTGTGGACAACATATTCATAGCATACAACATATTGGCATTTGTAGGCATAAAGAATTAGTAGCAGTAGAATACTTATAGCTTCTTCTTAGGGTATTGTTGTTGTTGCCTCTGGACTTTCTTCCTATTTCTAGAGGAAATTGTATAACTCAAAATGAAAGTGGGACGTGCTAAATGGAAATTGGAAGAGATTGAGTAAGGCATTTTTGAATTTGAAAATCTTCTTATATGTTCAATGTTGGTTTGGTATGGAGTCTTTAATTCCTGTCCTTTTTTTTCAAATTTGAAATCTTCATCTGATGCCTTCAATTGCAGAGTTTGTATGTATTAATGGCATGTAATCCTTGCTTGCTTGACAGAAAATTTTGGTGGCTTTAACACCATTGTTTTGATGATTGTTGGTGGCAAAAAAGGAGAAGGCACCAGTAGTAGTGAGCATCGATTTGATCGATGGGACACATATGAATGATTGATTTTCGTTTGAGTGTTGTGTTGGTGGGAAAGTGGGATGGGGGTTCGGTTGGATTGGGTTTGCTGATGGGATAGTGTCGGCTCATACTTGTTCTCGTGGCATCCGATCTATGAAAAAAATGGTTGTGATGTAATGCAAGTGGTGACATTACAGAGGAGCTTGGGTTATACTAATTTTATATTTTGGGTGCATGTTTTAAAGCTACGAGCCAATAACAAGTAATATGGCATATATGTTTGTGGTGTCATATGTGCTTTGAATATTCTCTGACATGTAAGACTGTGAATATTTATTTGTGTATAGGACAAATATTCACCGATTATAATACAATTTTGATGGTACAATGATACAAATACCCTTGTTGACTTTGTGGGTGAAAACTGTTTTGCACTTGCATATTAATTTGCTCTAGTGTGGAGCCCACATGGGACTACTTCCATCCCCAGTATAGGCTCTCGCCCGACAATGTCTATAGGGGTGACAATTTGCAACCAACATGGATGCATGGGATCAATGTGCCATATGCCTCTCTGCCTTCCTCGTTTCTCTCGCCAACGTGCGAACTTGGACCCCGTGCAATCTTGTCCGTAATTTCTCCGAGCCGTATTGCAATGGGTGAAAAATATATAATACGGGAAGATAGCCTTTATTTAAAATGATATTGATTATATTATATTATATTTTTTAATTAAATATATACTTTTTATTAAATTGAAATATATTCAATAAAAAATATTATTTGTTAATATGGAAGGAAAACATTTATTTACAAAGATAAGATTATTATTTTATTATTAAATATATATGATTTTATTTTATTTCTCCATATAGATTATAATTATAAATAAAAATATATCTTTAATACATCTAAAGATATATTTAATATAATTCACTCAAATAATAATATGTAGAGTTTTAATATATATATAACTTAATATAAAATAACTATTAATTCAATAGAATGGTTTGAAATTGATATTTTTTTATTTTAAAACTATATATTTAAGATATAAATATTAGTCATAAATTTTTTAAGTTATAATTTGAATATTTTAAAAATGATAATAGATGTGTTTTCTTAGAAAAAGAAGATATATTTCAAATATCAATATTAATATAAGAATTACTCTCATTAATTTTAAAAAATAGACCTATTTAAAATTAAGATATCAATAGATTTATCTAAAATAGGAATATTTATTTTTAAGTTAAAAACAAGTTACAATGATAGCAAGAAATAATTAAAATGTGACAATTGTTAATTTGTTAAAATATTGATATTTAATAATAAATATAAAAAATACAAACTAAATCATTTTTAATTTTATTCATTGTAATATAATTTAATATTTAAAATAAATAAATAATAGATTATAATTATAAAATAAAAATATATCTAATATAATTCACTTATTTGAAATATTTCTTGTTGTCACATTTAAAGATATATTTAATATAATTCACTCATTTTTTATATAATGTCAAACTAAATCATTTTAATATAATTTAAAAAATAAAAAATATCAATTTCAAACCATTCTATTGAATTAATAGTTATTTTATTTTAAGTTATATATATATTAAAACTCTACATATTATTATTTGAGTGAATTATATTAAATATATCTTTAGATGTTTTAAAGATATATTTTTATTTATAATTATAATCTATATAGAGAAATAAAATAAACATAATATATATTTAATAATAAAATAAAATAAAATAATAATCTTATCTTTTTAAATAAATTTTTTCCTTCCATATTAACAAATAATATTTTTTATTGAATATATTTCAGTTTAATAAAAAGTATATATTTAATTAAAAAATAAAATATAATATAATCAATATCATTTTAAATAAAGGCTATCTTCCCGTATTACATATTTTTCACCCATTGCAATACAGCTCGGAGAAATTACGGACAAGATTGCATGGGGTCCAAGTTCGCACGTTGGCGAGAGAAACGAGGAAGGCAGAGAGACATATGACACATCGATCCCATGCATCCATGTTGGGTGCAAATTGTCACCCCTATAGACATTGCCCTCCCGCCCTACTTTAGGCCCCTCTCCCCTGACTCAAACTATGCAAAACCTTCGTCTCCTGGATTCGTTTTTCACCATTACAAATGTAGAAACTGTGTAAATGGTCGTCAATGTTAAACCGTAGTTGTCCTTACATGGAGTTAAAAAAAGTGAAATGTCGTGCACTTAAATCGTAAATCGTACCATCCCGTTTTTCAAACTAGTTTATATCAATGAACAGGGCAGGTAACTGTAACCATCACTCAATCTCAATCTCAAAATTGTCGACATTCATTAGAACTAAGAACTTAAGAGAAGAGATAATTAATGATTAACAACAACCAAAAGATTAATACAAGTCAACAACGCTTCTGCACCCGCTAAGCCTCCACTATGAGAGACATACAGGCCGAGGTTGAAGAATAAAGTTACTATAATACATATGAAAAAGCAGAAGTGATTGATTGAAATAGGTCTTCATTGTGTCAGCAGCGGGAACCTTTTCTGCAAGTGAGAACACCTGCTGTTCCGGTGAGAGAATCCACGAGAGACGAGGGCTTTGCCCCGAGACTAGAAGCTTTTGCATAGCTTGAGGATGATTCCGCACCCGACGGAGTGAAAAATGCTCCGTTTAACATCAGATCGCCTTCTGATCTCCAATTCCAATGCTGCCATTCATTCTCAGCGGCATCTTCGTGCTTGGTCACCTGTACCGCTTTTAATTATTAGTTACTGTAAATTACGGAGAAGAGACAAAACCAGATAATCAAAAGTATTAATAAAGTGAAAGTACCTCCTTGGAGAATCTGTCGGCAGGGGCTAGGTATCTGTTGCCTTGACTGTTAATGGTGGGGTTTGCGCTTCCCCCAATGGCGTACATTTCCCAGTGGGTGTAATCATTGTTCACCACATGAAAATACCCGTGTCGGCACCTGCATCACCCCATTATACTCATCTCCATTAATTATGATTTTAGACAAATGGGTGGATTTGTTTCAGGCTAATTTTGTTTGGGCTGAAAATAAGATTTGGTTTATACCTGGGCATACGTTGAACAAGGCCTTCTCCAAAGTGATTGAATGCTATTGTTACTTGCATATTTTGATCTTGGGTATACTCGTCACTGTGGCCAAGGAGCATCACCTGCACCACACCAAATAAATTGGGTGTTATGAGGACTAAGTAGAACAAATTTCCAAATAAATTGGGTGTTATGAGGACTAGAAGTAGAACAAATTTCAAAATAATTTTATCAAATTGCTGGGACAAATTTCAAAATACTTTTATCAAATTGCTAGGACAATTTCACAGTACTAGTGGGTTGCCTTTGTCGATTATGTGTATTGCACTAACATCATCCAACCTTCAAGAATTAGCTTTGTGCTTTTTCCCTGTTGGCTTATCAGGTCAAGTGTGAACAATAATGTTCATGTTTTCTCTTTTCCCTATTCTATCCTTAACTATCATTCATCTGTTCTAGGAAGTCCTTACTAATATATATCTACGGTTTTTTCGATTCACTTGCAAATATAGGTAGAGCAAGTCTGGTGTTGGTTGATTTCTAAGAGTACAGTAATGAAAAGCGAATTTGATACAGTGATTATGTTCATAATCAATCAACATATACAGCTCTAACCTTAAATTGGAATCACAATTGAACTATTTTGTCCATTCTAATCCTCATAGTAAACAACAAAAAGGCTCCAAATTGTATACAATCATGTCAAGCAGTGACTCGAAAAAAAAGTCTAATGTGAGCAAGTGGAAAAAAGTCTAATGTGAGTAAGTGGAGATAGAAACCTTGTCATGGTGAGTCATAAAGTTGTTGGAGATGGTAATAGCAGTGGACCCTCTGATGGCGTCGATAAGTCCGTCTGTGCAGCTGAAGAGGGAGCAATGGTCGACCCAAATATGACTCCCTCCAAATATAGAAACCCCATCACCATCACTGATGGTTCTATATCCGTAATGACCAGGAGAATCCCTCACCAGAGCATTTCCCGCAGGCTTACAGTCGTGGATATGAATGCCATGAATGATGATATTGGTCACATACTGAATTGTAATGCAGGGCCCATTTGCAATGTGGACGTTGGCCCCTCTGCCGTCGATTGTCTTGTGACTGTTCATGATGAGCTCTTCCTTGAGTTGAATGACCATGTCTCTTTGGAAAATGATCCACAGGGGTTCTGTCTGAATCACAGCATGACGCAGAGTGCCGGGCCGGGGATTCACCGGATCGTCGTCGTTAGGATCTGTTACCAAATAAAATCTGCCGCCTTGTCCTCCAATGGCGTTTCTGCCAAATCCGATGGCACAGTCAGCCAATCTCTGCCTGTTGCTTTCCCAGTTGGGGTCACACCTCCAGCAGTCGTCGATGGGGTTTCCTGTTCCACACGACAGATAACCCAGCTGCCTCCTCGAACTGTTAATGGTCCTGCGATTACATTACAATCAAACAAACGAATCACACACTAATTCCAGAAAACAACAGTCAATTGATTCCAGATCTCCACAAACACATCTAAACAGTCAAAGAAACGAGAAAAGTAAAGTAAAAGCAGTCAAATAATGACTACTCGCATCTTTTCTATTTACAGTTTTCACTACTCTACTTTACACGAAATATCCTAATACATCATACAAAAATAATATGACAAATGAATCACTAAACCTCCGAACTAGTTTTCTTTGTCCCAAACATAAGAAAAGTAAAGCATACATTACCACAATAAGTGTTAAACCAGCAGTTGGACCCGCTGCCATAGTAAAAAGCACCTCAGAGAATAACTTGCATAAACATTCTGGGCAGAAAAAGACATTGGTGGGCTTTCTTCCCTGACGATTTTTTAATTATAATTTAATATTAAAAGTTGTTTTTCTGGCCATTGTCAAAGTATTGGCACCTATCTAACCAAAGGGACCTTACTGCAGTGAGATCTGACAGATTTTCATCTATTAGCAGGAAGTTTTATATCCCCAAGGCATTCATCATAAAACATAGAGAGATCTGCCTCATGAAATGCACACATCTCATTCCAGCTATACAATGTACCTACACTAGTTAGTATAAATGTATTTTAGGAGAATGAGTGCCAAGTGTTGAAGGCACAATATTGAAGTGAGGCTCACAAAACTGGTGTACGGGACTGGAATGAATCTACGCTGTCCCTACAACTATTTGAACTACTTTATTGAATGCCCACAATAAGGCATCAGATGCAGAAAATATTCTCCTCTTTATCGATTTAAAAGTAGAGATACACTAAATTAAAGCCTTACTATGTGTGAATTGAAATACAATGCACTAATATGTCCTCATGCTTGCTTACCTTTCCACCATTTCTACTACATTTTCAGGATCTTCCACGTGAGATTTCGGTGCAGGTTCTGCCATTGCAGGCTGTCGAACCGTAGCTCGAGTCAGACTTTCGAAAATTCCAAAGGATTTGCTGGCCTCGGCATGAATGCAAAACATTCCTACCAAAACAAGTAATGCTATAACATTTCCTTTGCTACCCATGGTGAACAAAATCTACTCCTTTTTACACCAGCACAATGCAATGCCTAAGAGATCTGGGCTCTACTGGATCTATAGAACTGGAAAAGGCTTACGACTTGCAGTTATGCCATGAACTGACACAAGCAACTTAGGGAACTTATGCTGAGCTGAACTTTCTTCATGAATACAGATTTGGGTTCACACATTGCTCATTATATAGAAGATTAGGGTGTTACAGGAATAGAGATCGTAGCAGATAGGTATTAATTTTGGCGCTTAATTTGTCGTTATCATGGAGAAAACATTAGATCCTTTTAACAATTCACATGGCAAAGTGTTTAACGTGTGGCTAAGCCTCGTGCATTATTCCCTTACTTCGAAAAGCGGTTGGATAATGGCTAAAGTTAGTTAAAATCGAATCATTCTTGTTCAACTGTAATGTAAAAACACAAAATTACATCTCGACCCTTTCTAACATAGAGTGCTCAAGTTTGTTAAAATCCCATGGTAAACTGATACTAATGTCTATGATACAAGCAACTATCCCTTTCCAAAACTTTGTAGTGGGTTTTATTTTTGTTTTAATAAACAAGATTTATTACCATTTGACCAATCTTTTAATTCAGGTTATGTATTCAAATTAAGTTTCCATCACTTCCAAGCAGGGCTTAAATTTGATGGCAGTATGACCGTATTTAAAAAATTTTGCCGTAAAATACAATCCAAATTTTAAGAAGATTGTATCAGATAAAAGGAGAGATTTTGAATAAACTGTCAAAATTTGTATAGAATTGTAATAATATATATATTTGATTTATATATAATTTTACTTACACTAAGGTATATCATAATGTTTTAAGGGCACCTTTGAATAGATAACCGTCATTAAAAAATTTGTTGACAAGAAGGTCGACCGTCAAATTTAAGCCCTGCTTCCAAGTACTTTTTCATATCTATTTTTGAGCACTTCTAAGATATTAATGTACAATATATTTGTCTTTTAGTATAGAATGGCATATGATATTGTCTTTTAGATTTAAAATATATTTAAAAATATATATATATATATATATATAATAAATAGAATATAATTAAGAAAGACAATTTTTATGAGTAAGAAAATTAAGAAAATACATCAAACACAATTAACTAGTTGCATCAATTAATAAGAGAATTTATTAGTTTATCATTAAATTCTCTTTGATTTCACACATTCAAACATAAAGTCTCACACATTCAAATATGTCTATTATTGATTGTAAAGTCAACCTAGATTGATGAAGAGATGTTCTAAATAGCCTTTACACATTCTTTTTCCTATAGATTGCAAGCTATAAGTTTCACTCCAACAATTACATAAGATGTCATACATAGCAAAACATTCACATGCTAGATGAGACACTAACGTGTATGAGAGAATAAGACCATGCCTGAATAACCATGACTACACACATTAAAATACTTGAAAGATCAAAGCATTATGCATAACTAGAATCGTAACGACGTGATAGAAAAAGATACTCTTGAACCCACTTCTACCATCAATGTCTACTCAAACCAATCAATTAGACATGCGTTCTTTTCTTTTATTTGCATTCATACAGACAACTAAAATAAACCTTCTCAACCAAAATACTATTATAGTCTTGTTTTATTTGAATAATTATTTTAGTAACTATGCTATATTTTATATGAAGAAAAAAGAATACAAAACAATAATGCACGAAATTGAATGTTTAGTTACAATACAAACACTACATTATTACATATATGCAATATGACACAAAATATATATATATTTATACTTATAGATTTACACTCTTCTTTGTAAAAGAACTACATATAAATATACAAATGAATTACTAATATTTTTTCAAATCACTATAATTTTCTTAAAAAGTATATTCAATATTTATTAGTTTTAATAACTTAATCATTATTAAATAATAATAATGATGAGAACATGATATTGAAATGTACTTTTTTCTGAAATAAATATCTCTCAATTTATTAAAAAACTCATCCTTAATATTTAACACCAAAAAACATTATTTACACACGTCAATGTGTTTATCCTATCCTCAGTGGAGCAATTTTGACGGTGGAAAAGTAAAAGCAGTTCGCTTGTCGATGTATTCTTTTTAACTGTCGCCAGATACGGGTACGTTAAAGTCGCCGACAGACCCGTTAACAGAGGCGCAAATTATTCCCTAAAGACTTTAAAATTGCGGTAAAAGGCTTGTGATGGAATAATTATGGATAGAAGAATTCTGTGGGGAGGAGATCGAAGATAAGCGATTGTGGGTGCCTGCGTGTTCGTGGCCGCCAATGAGAAAATCATGGCGGTTCCCACTGAAGAAAGAAAAGGACGTACCACCATCTCAAAACATTTCCATAATTTCCTTGGGGTCTACTCTTTATTCTTGTTCATTTATGGGCACATGTCCGGTTGAACATGTGTCCGTCCACCACATTATAATAATTTGCATTTTTTATTTCTTACGCAACTGTGTTTGTCGAATGCAGAAAATTTCTACGGTTACATGTGAGTGTACGTGTAATAAAATGGATTTAGGATCCCAAGGCTACGGCCCGATTTACCTATATACGTTGAAATCTTTGTATCAAACTTTTGTCTGTCTTCATCCGGATTTAAAGGGGTCGTCAATTGGAATTTATACTGTTAGATTTAGTCGATCTTTTCAAGAAAGGTTGTCGTTGCATGTGCTACGGTACCTACCACGGTAAATATACACAAATATAAAAGATATCATAAGACTATTGAAAAATATGTATGGATAGATTTGAAACTTCAAATTTGAACAAGAGGCGGCATTATTGAAGTGGAGATTGAGCATTGAATTGAATAGAGGTTGAGGTGCTTTTAGTGCATCATTCCCTCGTGATGATTCTTCTCCAGGAACACCTTGAGTTATTTATTAGATCTGAGACACAAGTGCTCTTCATATAGTTTCATTTCTGACATGGTTGTCTTGTGGATGAGTTATATGTTGAGGTTTCAGGGGAATGAGATCTACCAAATGTACATAATTAAGACTGCCCGGCCATCGTCTTGGTTCCATCCACGATTTCAATTCTTTCAAGATACCATTTTATCAATTTGATGTATGGAAAAGTTGTTTTATAGGAGTAATTAGAGATTTTAGATTTTAGATTGTTGTTCATTAGTAACATATTAATATTTTTTCCGTTTTAGTGGTATATTTATATGCTATGATATTATAAGATTGTAATAGTTAAAATGATATATTTGTGTTCTTTTGTGTATTGATTAAGATGATGTTTTTATGTATGTATATTGGCAAACTTTTTATTCTAGTCTATCATTATCATTGTTCATACCAAGGATTTGGGTCGGATCTCAGTATATGATCATTTATCACCTAGGTCATTTATGTGGTTGTAGATTTGAAACCCAAATCATTAAATTTGAATTTCTTAATTTTTGACTTATGTTTCCCTGGGGCCTTACTTGTCATTATTAGCCCACTAAAGTGTAACTTAATTCGAATTGCATGCTATAGTGATGTATTTATGTCATGTCCCATTTTCAAATAAAGCTAAGAAAATGATTAAAATAATATTTTGAGTCGACCTAATGACTTTATTTTATGCCAAATATAATGTTAAAAGTGAACATAATAAAGTGACGTTATGAAAAGGGGCAAAAAGTGATGTTTTATGAAATGTGTTGGTGTAAATATGATGTTTTAGGTCATATGAATCTTTATAGAAGTCTTAATTGACATTAGATCTTATCTTATGTCCTTTGCTTCTTGTGTCCCGAATCATTTAATCTTAGTTCTTTCGTCTCATAAGATTAAGACACTTGTCATGATTTTATCTATTCTTATGTCTCACCTTAGCTATATAACCAAGGGGTTCTCCTTTGTGAATCGATCCAATTGTAATCTATCATTTGTTTCCTTTGACAAAATAGCATTATTCTCTAATAGTTGACCTCTCTTGTACTTTCATAAAAGTTCTTAGATATTAGGTGGCTACAATCTTCAGCTAAAACTTGTATGGTGTAAATAATTTGATATCAACTCTTATATTGTATTAAAGCTTGTGGTATTACTTCCTTTTAGTCTTAATTAAGAGATTTAAGCTGCAATTCTTGGTGAAGATTTGAGCTCACCTTTGAGTTCAGAAGGTCCAAGAAAGTTAGTTTTTCCTTTTGTTTCATCCAAATCAAACATGTGAGGCCAAATCTATGAGGGTTTGAAGCTAAGAAGTGGTTGTCAAATTTGAGAGGTTTCTACAATTTTAGAGCATTTTGGATTAAAATAGACCCTGCCATTATGTTCAAAAGGCTTAAACACTCTAATATTGAATGTTAATTCATATAAATTGAAGACTAGTGGTCAAATTTTATGTCAATCTTCATCTCTTGGGTGTCTTAGATCCAATGGTGGGGTTTGTTTTGTCCTAAGGGGTCATTTGTGATTTTTTTCCTACAAAACCCTCATGATGAACACCTAAAAAAAATATTTTTCCAACTTAGATTCATAACTCCATATTTACAAAAAATAATCACAAATTTGCAACCCCAAAAACCCCAGATCTGCAAAATAAAAATTGCACAAAATGCTCATGCCTTACAATTTCTTCATTCTTTCCTGCAAAACCTTGGATTCAAATATGCACCAGATCTACTCATATAAGGGTTATACCAACCAAAACCATGTATTTGATACCAAATGAAAGAAAATTTGCAACCATCTATGATAATTTACACATAACCAAAATAGAGAAAATCATGGGAACAAGTATTCATAATCCATATGTAAAAGAATAGAAAATATTCTATCAAAGATTAAACAATATATACCCTGGGAAAACCCATCCTTCAAAAGCATCCATCACTCATGTATTATTCAACAATGAAATCATTACAATACATCTTCAAAGTCTCCATGAACACTTCTAAAATATCTAGCTCTCTACATGTAGTTCGTGTGAACAAGCATGTAACCACACATCACATGGCATGCTTCAAACCCTCACATAGGTAACCTACAAGAAATGCTCACACAATCCAACCCAAAAATGGCCCATTTTAGACAACTACACATGTGTTTTTTTTATAGACATAAGCTTACACAAAACCATCAAGTGGTACTACATAAAACATATGACTAATACCATGACCTTACAAAACCATTTCCCCCTCATTTAATTTTTGGTACTAATTTTTTCCAACATTAAATATTTTCCCAATGTGCAAACCCACATTAGATAT
>VDFB02101238.1:0-10449 GCA_007258455.2 Sequoia sempervirens | reverse complement strand
TTGAGTTTACTTTCAGCATTGTAATACTTCAAGACGCTACTGACAACCCTCTTGCCATATGACAGCATCATTCTCATCTCAAGATTGAGTGCGCATTCTTGGCAAAGAGTTACTTTCCAATTGCTGGTTTTGGTTTAAGCTAACCTTAATGGGTGCTTATTGTGCTGGTGTGTTCGTTGAAAATTTGAAAAAATTGGGTCGGCTCATTACAGATCATGCTCTCTTTCTTCATTGGATTGTACTAGTTCCTCTATCGGTTGCCCCATCTATATTGCCATTTTTCCTGACCTTGCTTCGTGTTCTACCAAGATTCTTATATACAATGGCGCCAAATGTTTACTGCCTAATCTACTTGTTTAAATATCACAGAGTAAACAATATAATAAATAGTATAGCAAATGCTATAAATTGTAATAACTCATAACAGCAATTACACAATGATGTATCAATATATTTCATTCATAGTTATACAAGTTTTGTTCAGGGAAATTCCATACATGTGGTCCCCCGTTCTCGATTACAATGGGAATATATAAAGTTGTCAATGGTTGCTAAGAACTACCAACCATCAGCAACTTCCAATCATTTACATTCGAGAACTAACTATGCTGACTATAAGTAAAACTAATAGAGCTATTTTGCTAACTACATCCAAATCTATTCTTAAATCTATCAATTCTACCTTCCCCATTCCTATTGCCAAGAGGAAGAAGGCCATTAATCTTGAAGACTTCAGACCCATTGCTCTATGTAATAATATATACAAAATCATCTCCAAGGTCATTTCTAATAGTCTAAAATTTATTCTTTCGAATATCATCTCAAAGTAATAGGGAAGTTTTGTGAAAGGTAGGCAAATAACTAAAGGTATCATCATAGCTTATGCATTGATTTATTCCTTACAGGCTAGCAATAGAAAGGGGAATGGGTCATGACTAGAGAACTTGGGTTAAAAGCTACTACTCCTCAACAAGCTTCTTTGTCCTAGTCAACGGCTCAAATGAAGGTCACTTTCAAGCTTCTTGAGGGCTTAGGCCCCTTTCTCCCTACTTGTTTATTATTGTGGTGGAACCATTAGGTAGGTGGATTGAAGCCCTTAAGGCAAGAGGGATTCTAAAAGGGTTGTGGGCCTCCTCAATGGGAAAAGACTTCTCTCGTCATTAAATTCTAGACAACACAATGCTCTTTGCATCTACAAATATTAAAGAATGCAAAGTTATTAAAGACCTTCCCAAAGACTACAAACAAGCTTCAAGTTAGAGAATCAATAAGGAAAAATCTAAAATGAAAAATATTTTGTATAAACCTAAGAATTGGGAACAAGACTTTATTTGCAAATATTTGTCCTTTAAGAGAGGATGCTAGTGCCTACATCGAATTTCCCCTATTTGGAGGTTGGAACAAGAAGCATCTTTGACTCCCATACTAGATCGATTCAACCAAATTCCTATGAGATGGAAAGGAAGATACCTATCTTCTATAAGACAGTTGATGCTTCTAAAAGTCATTTTCTAAGCCATTCCTATCTTCAAGTTCTCTCTTGTTAGCCCCTAAAAGTATCATCTCTAATATTACCAATACCATGAGGAATATCCTTTGAAAAGGTACTAGAGTTCATTTAAAATATCCCTTGGTTGCGTATGTTGCTAATTTTTCCAGCAGAACCAAGCAATTCTCTAAAAAGTAGCCAACTCTTATAGTGAAGAAATGCAGGGTTAGTGGCCAACACGAGTATAGGATTTTGTGGTCCTTACTCCTTCACTTTAGGCTCTGTGAAACCTAGGACGGTGATCCCAATTGTGTTTTCATGAAGTGTATTCAATTAGTAACACATTTATACACAGATTTATTCCTATTTATTGCAAATAAAACCCATCTCATTGAAGATTTGACAGATCTTTGGATGAATGACCATCTATTTGATAAGAATCGGGATATTACTAACCCACACTTATCCTTGAAAAGATTTTTAAATGAATATTGTTCTTATTTTAAGTCCATGGCCAAGTACGCTATTTGCTCATTCCATGCAAGATTTTCTAACAAACTGACCAGTGTCTCATCAATTGGAGCAACGGAGTCAAATATGTAAGAATCATAAATATATAAACTACTCAATTTAGAGATAGGCGGACTATTTTCATACTGGTTTACATTTATGAAAACTCACGATGCCAGAAACACTCACTTCTTATAAATCCTAAGCAATTCCTTACAAAATCTACAACCCTATTCAAGCATTTTAATCAACTCCTTGAGTTAAAGCTGAAAACAAGATAATACATTCAAATGGAAAATTTGAAGATAAATGATAATGCCATTAGTATTTTTCATTCATAACTTGTAAGAAATATACATAGGAGAGCATTTGTTTCCAGACTAAGATTTGTTTCAATATCAGTAATTTCTATAAATCTCATTTAAGACTATTACATACAGGATTTCATACCCAAGACAAACTACTGGCCTATTTATCAATATTCTATTCAAAGTGCTTTTTCTGAACTTAGCTTTCACCTAAAACTCTATTTAGACTTAAAAATCCGACCATTATAATAAGCCCTGAGATCCCTTTTATAGAACAAGGCAGCAACAAGCGTCAGACTCAATTACATTTACATTTCATTTCATTTGCACCAAAATTCGAGACGTCATCAGTTAGTTACATGTAATCATTAAGGAAAATGGAAGAGTAAAAGACCACATTCCATATTCCTTGCATGAGGACATGCCAGCTCCTCAAAAGGCAGAGTTTGTTGCAATAGTGTTGAATCTTCATCCTTGTTGACCAAAGAAGATTCTCCACTTGCAGCTCCAGCACAAACTTGTATATCGTCTGGAAACAACATACATGTTGCCAAGGTCATTTAGTCTAGCACTTCTCCAATACACCAGCCTGAAAACTTTCCACATCAGTGCTAGAAACAAGAAATCACATGAATGTTGAATATGACAATCCTGACAAAAGGGGCATGGTATCATCAAAAACCAAAATAGGGCACAGTCATCACCCTGAGTCATCAACCTCAGAGGATACTCGCCCACGTTTTGCTCGTGGTGGGACTGGAGAAACCGTCACCACCTCCTCATCAGAATCCTTAGATGGTACTAGGGAGAGGGGATAATAATCACCCTCTGGATCAATGTCACCCTCATTGTCTGAAGGGTTATTGGAAACTTCACTTGGAGAATTGCATCTTCCCAGATAGGCCTTACAATGCTTACATTCCCTTTTTGCCTTCTTTTCATATTCCACCAGCCTTTTTTCTTTGTGTTTGACCAACTCTTTTGAAACGATTCGGCCTTGTAGACGGTAATTCTTCTTGACACCATACTTCTTGAATTTCTTGCGTCCCCTTCTACTCTTTGGCGTATCAGGAGCTCCTTGTATCTCAATTTCATCCTCAAGAGAGTTTTCCTCAGACTCAAGCAAACTCAATCCCTTAGACTCTTGAACTACCATGGCAGACATACTCATCTAGGACAAGAACGTCTACTTCCTAACTCGGGAAAAATTAATACTCACACACTTCTTCACTAACCCACGCCTCATATTCACTGTAGACTGAAATATGATGGTGAACAACAAGTAATCTACATTAGATAGGCAATTTGGAGCATGCAGAATTAATGATTCAAGAACTCCTCACGCGAGCGAGTTGATAATTTTAACAGCTCAGCTTTGAATCTAGTCTGTTGATTTTAAAGCATTTAAAACTTCATCCATGGTGATCTGAGCCTCGTTTTTATGCCTTTAGCAACTTGCTCATAGAAAATAGCGATGCCAACTCAAATGTTGCCACGTCTTCTCTCAATCTTGACTAATCATACGCGATCTGTCAATTAACATGTATCGCCAAGCTAATTCGTTCTTTTTCATTAATATCAGCGAAGTACATAAGACCAGTGTTTCTTAGAGAGAATATTTCCTTATACACTTCATCACTCATCGTTGATCTTCCCCAAATTTTAGGGTACAATCAGCGATGAAATTATTGCCGCGATGAAGTTTAGTCTGTTGGATCATCTTGTTTTAAAATCACATCAATGGTTCTCCAGACATCTCATGACCTTCCTCTATATGATGTCCTCGGGATTCTACCACGTTACCCTTCATTAATAGCCATTGCCTATCGTGGATGAATCTCATCCTTCATCAGCCTCATCAGTGATGTAAACATCCCCGCGATGAAATCTCAATCCTTGGATCCGCGGCCTATCCTTTGATCATGTTCATTTCCCATCGCTCTTCACTAATTCAAACTTTGCACCTTGGCTCCTATCAGCGACGGGAGATGTAGTGAAGAAATCAGATTTAGACATGTACACCTACATGAAAATCAATGGTACAAAAGACATCTCACATAAGATCTTATCATATTAGCGAAAGAAACCTTTCAGAGAATATCATCGCTCATCATGTAATGTCCCTTCTCAATGGGTGATCGCTTTGGAGCTTGGCCTATTTGAGACCCGTAGGCTGGCGCGGATGGTGAAATTAGGGTTTCCTAGTTTTGAGGAGGTTGTTGCTTGAGCTCTGGGATTCTGGACAGGATTCTTTCGGGTTTTCAGAGCTCGCAGCGGGTGTGTTCAGTTTGGCATTCGGTGAACTCTGCGAATTTACTATTTTAGTAAATTCTATTTTGGCAGTGGACAGTTTGGGTCTCACCAGTTGACCTCTTCTCTGTTTTTCAGCTGGCACTTCAATTCTTGGCCTTGGGCGCATTTTTTCTTGGAGAGATAAGTATTTTCATTATAATATTATTATTTTAATATTATACCCCTTGCCTAGCAGTACAACTTTAAGTTGTTTTTAAAAAGGGGAACTTTGAGGGTCAAGGCGTCATGGAGGGATAAGTAATATCTTTTAAATGTCAAATATTGTGATTAAGAAAGTGGACGCCTATTTGTGAGATTGGATTTTATTTTAAAAGTGAAATATTTCAAAGGAGAAAAAAGGACGCCATTCTTTGGAGGGAAAAGGTGAATTTGAAATTAGGGTTTGGGCGCCCTCTGGAAGCTTCTAGATGTTTCTCTCTTGTCTATTTAATCAGGCCTCAGCTCTTCATTTGGTATCTCTTGTCTATTACACCGTTATGCTGCTGGATTGTCTTCAGGCACTCGCTTCGAGGAAAGCACACCTCCTAGCATTGGCTCATCTTCTTGCTTGAAAGATAGCAACTAGTTGAGAGGTTAGCTTGTAGTTGAGTTATTTGCATTTCAGTTGAGTGGTTTGCATTTTGGAGTTCTAGTTTGTGTTTTTGACATATTTCTGATGTTGCTGAATGTCATTGAAGAATGTAAGATTTGCTCACAATTCAGAAAATAAAAATGTTATCGTTCTGGGTATTGAATCTATCTGTTTGTCAATAAAGGGCGACCTTCCTAGCTGATTTTCAGATTTTAATTGTGTGTCTTTATTTTTATTGAGCAAAATCGCCCTTGCAGCTGGGCCGTACCATTTAGGGGGTGTCTTGGGATGTGTGCAAAATAATGAGAGTTGTTTAGTGAGGTTTTGAGCTTTCAAATTGGGCGCCTTCATCATTTAAGCAATCTGCACTTCGTTTGGTGTCAATAGGATGTGATTTGAGCAAGTTATGAACATTTAAGTGGATATTATGTTGCAGATTTCACCCATTTGATGTGCAGGTCTGATAAATCAGAACTAAGAGAATTGTCTCTTGGTTAGTGCATGAGCATTGAAAGTTGTATTCTGCCTTTGGAAACATTCTACACATTTGCAGCAGTGAATAATTGACATTACTCCTGATTTAAATGATCTTTCTGATATCTTGTAAGCTGTTAGTAGTACTATCAGCAATTCATCTTTATCTTGCAAATTGAGTTATTGTACATTCCCACTGAATAAGTGGAAGAGGCTGGCTTGCCGCCTATTTACTTGTTTTGCTTTGTAATTTCCTAAGTCTCCGCCATATGGTCGCCTCTTATCCATCACGGATCGAGTAGCACATACTTGGTGTTGAGCTAATTTTCAGTATTGCATTAGTTAGGGATCCTCTGACCGAATGCTCGTCGTTTACCGGCGCATCTCGTGGTTAGAGTTCTTATTCAGCATTTTCCCTTGAGATCCTCTGACCAATGCTCACACCTTGCCCACAACGGGATCCTGGTGTACATTCTGGTTAGAGTTACTTTCAGATCGAGCTTTGGTTTATGCTAACCTTAACGAAAGCGTTGTAATCATTTGTGAAAAAATCAAAAAATTGGTCCGTTCATTACACATCACTAATTCAAACTTAAGCTTTTGAAATGAATCTGTGATGAGCGATAAAACATAAGGTCGTTGCTCATCGCTACTTCTCCTCATATGGTTTGCGAGCAATAAGCGATGAGAGATCTTCATATTGACATTACATATCACGTATCGCTAATATAGAACTTAGCACTTAAAACATATCCGCGATCATGCGATGCAAAGGAATTCCATCATATCGCTCGTCCCTAATCTTAAATTTATCATTTTATGACCATCTGCGATGAGCAATAAGACTGTAAGGCTGGAGGACATCGCTTATCGCTATTACAATGCTCAAGGCTCAAAAGCCATTAGCGATAAGCGATTCCTTAACAATACATGGAACATCACTCATCGCTGATTGTTCAAAGAGCTCCAGCAGCTATTCATGATGAGTGAGAACAAAGAAATGCCACTCATCACTCGTCGCTGATTTGAGACATACACTTTTAAAAGATCAGCGATGGGCAATAAAAGTATGATGGCCGTCGGGACTTAAGTGGAAACTTTAAACACGTGCACTTAAGTTGTTCTGAGGAGGGGACCCTCTAGGATGATACTATAGAAAGGACTCAAAGACGCCTAAGCCATTATAATGCAAAGGATGTAAAGGCCAAACAAGCCTTTTACTTAACCTTATAAAATTTAGACATTCAGACCTAGGCGAGAGGGACCGGTCACTTGACAAAAGTGATAGACATAAAACATAACTTAGGCAACTAGAGACCAGGAATAAAAGTCACTGCAATAATACAATGACCAAGGGTTGTTGGACTCGTAGGCCATTTCTACAAGGTTTTAATCAACATAAAACCCTAACACAGTGATGGGGACATAACCAAATATCAAAAACAAGGGCCCAAGCCAAAATTTTCAAAAATTTAAGGTGGAACCAAGAAATTTTTTGAGGGGTTCCATCAGCGTAGGAGTTTTGTAAATCTAAAAAATGCTAGCAGTCTTGGCATCATGGACACCTATGTGTTCAATCAAGCCCTCCTGGAAAAACTAGTCTTGCAATTTATATCTAACAAAGAGACATCAAGGATTACTATCCTAAGAGAAAAATACTAGTCAAGTGACAATCCTCTTATTATCAAGAATAACAATTTTCCCAAAGGATCATCCATATGGGAGAGGATGAAGGAAGTCAAGCATGTGATAGGTAGGTTCAACTTGTCTCTATCATTCATAATGGTAGAAATACCTCCTTTTGGGAAGATATCTTGATTGCTGAAAAATTGCTTAAGGAGTATCCTTATCTTCACATTGTAATACCTCTCCATAAGGAATCCTAGAGTGACAAAGTCAAGGACTACTAGGAAGAGGTGGTGGTACTATGTACTTTCATGAGATGGAAACCTCTACCCCTTTTTGAGGGTGCCTTAGACAAGCCTAGAAAGGATCTAACCATTATCCTCCACAATCTCCAGCCTATTTGGAGCAGGGAGGAAATTGGCTTGGGATGGGACCTAAATGATTCGGGATTCTACTTGGTCAAAGAAGGATACAAAAAAGCTTTCCCAAATGATTCATCCCCCAAACTTCAACTAGAATAAGATTTGGATGGCTAAGCCAAAGGCTAATTTATTTCTCTAGATTACCTACCATTCCAAGATGCTTACATGAGAACAATCACAACTAAGAGGTTTCTCCAGTCCTAGTCAATATCCTCTCTACTTATGTCTTGAGGAAGATGGTGCTCATTTTACTCTTCATTGTGTCTTTGTAAAAGACATCTAAGAGTTATCAATAGTTTGCATATGAAGTGGATTTTTCCGCTCTCTCTTGAAGAAGTTATCAAAGCTTGGCAAAGTCTTGTGGCTCTAAATTATCCTCATATTCTCTCAAGCATGTTCCCCAATTTGATTATTCAGAAAGTCTGGTTAGAAATAAACAATAGAATCTTTAACAATAAGATTCAATCCAAAAATCAAATTTCGAAGAGATTAGAGAAGCTTGTGTTAGCAAGTTGAACATTTTGAGGCTCTCTAGATCTAAACAATTGAACCCTACAAAAGTGGCTATCCTAAGGAAATGGCCTAAGGTGGGCAAGAAAATTGATGCTTCTCAACTCAAATTCGAGTCTTAAACCCCAAAGTTCACCAAGCCCAAAGCCAAATGATTGGTTTAAAAATACTTTGACAGGGCTTCCAAAAAGAACCCAAATATTTGAGGTGGAAGTGCCTTAATCCAAAATTCAACAAGTAACTGATTGTGGCTAGTACACTTTATATGTGATTTAATACAATTAATACAGCTGAGGTGAAAGGTATTTCTTTGGATCTAAGAATTGTAGCTCAACTTGGCAACATGAAACTCATTGAAGGAGATTCCTCCTTGATTATTGGCAGCTTACTTCATGAAAAAATATCACATTGGAGATTATGAAGCTATATCAAGGAGGTAAAAAAGCTTCTAAAAGTGTCTGATTATTTCCAAATTATGCACATCTTATGGGAAGGAAATAAAGTGGCAAAATGGTTGGCTAACCTTGGTCTACAAGAATGCTTTTGTTACTGTTTGGTTATCGGTAGTGATGGCATGGGTGAAAAAAGCCTTGATCCTTTCATGAACTACAAAAATTCTTATAAAGTTTCCCTAAGTGCCTTTGAATGTCTATTTTAAGGGATGCTTTAAGAGGTTTTTTAATGTTATTTTGTGGAATCTTTGTATGGATATTTTCACTTGGCAGGGGGGCCTTGATTCGAACTATGGCCTTTTGATTTCTTTTTCTCTTTTGAGCAAGCCTTCTTAAATTGCACCTTGCTGTCTTGCTATTTTGACAGGTGAAAAAAGCCTTGATCCTTTCACGAACATCATCACTGAGGATATTATGAACTACAACAATTCTTAAAAAGTTTCCCTAAGTGCCTTTGAATATATATTTTAACAGGTGCTTTAATAGGGTTTTTTTATGTTATTTCATGGAAGATATTTTTGCTTGGTAGGGGGCTCTTGATTGGAACTACGGCCTTTTGATCTCTTTTTCTCTTTTGAGCAAGCCTTCTTACCTTGCACCTTGCAGTCTTTCTTTTTTTATTTTCTCTTGATTTTCCTTGTCTTTTCCAGCTTTATCTTTCTCAGTAATCACTCTACCTTATTCCACATCCTTCCTTACTTTTTGGCCACTTTTTTCTTGACTTCTCTTGCTTTTTCCAAGCTGCTCTCATTCCCTGCTTTTTTTTTCATGCAGCAGACTTTAAGACCATTTCTTTTCATCTTATCCCTCACTCGCAACCATTTCTTCTAAGGTTTTTTATGCCTTTTGGCAGCTTGTTTCCCTTTTATCAAGTGTCTTTTAAAGACTATTGGCTCCTTTTACTGTTTCCATTCATGTGGACAGCCCCTCTAACTGTTGTATCTCACCTTTTCCTTCCCATAGATCTGTTTCCCACTGCTATTTCCTCTTTGAGCAATGCTTGGGGGTCGCATGTTTCTTATATAAGGCTGCTCAAGATGTTTTCTGCCTCCTATCATCTAGCTTCTCTGTTGCAGCTAAAAAACGGCTCACACTTCAGCATGGACTTGTTTTGGACTATCCTATCCTTTTTAATATGCTGATGTCCATCGATCTAGATGTCTAGCAAATGATGGTGGAAACACTTTTAGTTCTTGGCGCCTTTGATGGGCCTCTTTTTTCTGGCCAATGGAGTTTTATTCATTGCAAACTTTGTGAATTCGTTGTCTCGTAGATTGCAAGAAGGCATTGAGTTTCAAGATATTCTTATAGATATGGCCAACTGACCATTTTTTTCTTCACGGCTCCAAACTAAAAGAAATATTGATATTCCTTCCTATTCAAAAGCTAATTGTCTGAATAATAAGATAAAGAATGGTAATGAGTCAGACAACATGGTTCACCCATGGCACTCCCTTTTTACAGACAAGAAGATTTTTTATGGCAATTCGGAGGAGGATGCAAATGTGCCAACCCATTCATCTTCAAACGGGAAACAAGACTACGAGCAATGAACCCCTCCCAATCAAAAAACTCACCTCTCTGGTGGATTGTCTCGAAAGAATATTATTCATCCTCCCCTCTCTATGATTCCAAGGACCCAAAATAACTTGTCACAGTACTCTCTTAATGTGATTGTGCCTATACTCCAAAACTTGATCACAATTGGCAATGGTTATGTTCAGGAAACTAGAGTCGAGAGGATGAATTTCCAAAATCTCACTTCTGCAATAAA
>VDFB02101237.1:0-20979 GCA_007258455.2 Sequoia sempervirens | reverse complement strand
GCAAACCTTGAAAGATGTAAAGGTTGTATATGATGAACCTATTCCAATATTGTGTGATAATACCAATGCAATTAACATTTCCAAGAATCTAGTGATGCATTCAAGAACCAAACACATTTCTATCTGGTATCACTTTCTAAGGGAGAAGGTTGTAGAGCAAAAAGTTAGATTGGAGTATGTGCCTACTAAGGATCAGATTGTAGATATCTTCACTAAGGCGCTCTCGAAGGATACTTTTGAGTATCTCCAACAAAAGTTAAAGGTTATTGCCCTTCCTTGTTCTAACTAGATGCATAAATGATGCATCTATCCAGGGGGAGAAATTTAGGTCATATCCTTTTCTCCTAGATTGATGGGTGCTACCTCTCAAGGGGAGTAGGCAATTGGTTGATTGATGTTGATAGGGAGAGAATGTGATGTTGCTTTTAATATGTAAGTGTGTGTGGCCCTCTGTCCTTGATGTCAAAGGGCCAGTGTGCAAGTGTGTGTTGCCATCAATGCCAAAGGGGGAGATTGTTGGCATTAGTTGTCATTGATGTCAACACTTGGTGAGTTGGTTGTCATTGATGTCAACACTTGGTGTGTTTGTTGGCATTGATTGTCAACACTTGGGGAGACTATTGCACATGTTTGTGAGATTGTTGTTTGACATTGGTTGTCATTGATGCTTGGGTTGACATTGGTGTTTACAATTGTATGTTGTTCATGGTTGGATGTCATGCCTTGTTTGATATCATGATGATATATTAAGATGAGGATTAGAAGCATTAAAATGAGGATTAGAAGTAATGCTAACAATGAAGAGATGTTGATGTTCTATAGTATGTTGTATGATCTTTCCTATTGTTCCTGAGAATGTATGTGTTGTTGCAAGTTCTGGTCTCCACAAGTTGGTGAAAGTTCTTGAAGTTCTGTTGAAGGCTATTTGGGAGAACACTCTGCATTCCTCCATTATTGCAAATATGGTCTTGCGCTTTGGGATTTAGTGTTTGTGTTATTGGATGTTGCACTCCTATCTTTTCAAGTCACTAGTGTTGTCGAGGAAGTTTCTAATAATTGCATAAGGTTGGCAATTTTGTTGGTTGTCTGGACTGGTCTAGAAAATGTTTTGCATTTCTCTACATTGATGTTTTTGCTCCTATGGCTTGGTGGGCGTGCTCTCAATGTATGTGCATTGTCTCAGTTCAATTTTCATGTGATAGTATGTACTACGAGTTGATTTGTTAATGTTTTATCTCATGGTTGTGTATTTTGTGCTTTTGGGATGAAGTGTTATGCTTTTGTTTGGTTTGCAGTGGTTGTTGGTGGCACGCCAATGTGAAAGAAGTTTCTGGAAGTGTTGTTGGATGATCATGGAACATCTCTCTGTGGTCTGCACGTTAATGGTTGATCTCTTTGGTGTCGCATATTGAGTTGAGTTGGTTTTCTGGGAAAATTGTGGATATCTAGCCGACGGGCTTGTTCTTTTGCTTGCACTATGTACTTAGGGGTATGCGCCAGCATTTGAGGTTGTGTTAAGATGGATTTGGATCCTAACCTACCTTGTTGAGAATTGTATTGAGTAAATGCAGTTGCAAGTGTGATTTTTGGGCCAACTGGTATTATGCTATACGTTTCCTTGTTGCTAACTTGGGTTGATGTGTGCCAACGTGTGTGGTTTGAAATCACATTGGAAGATGTAACAAGATTGTTGTTGGTCCTCTCTGTCTTCTGGATAGGACCGCATTATGTTTTTGTGGCCGACTTGTTGAATTCATTGTTAGTATTCTTTCTGGCTTACCTAAAAAATGTTTTGAGATCTTGCAGTGGATATAAATGCAAGAACATTTCAGTTGCAAGAGGAGGGTGTGTGAGGTAATGTACGAAGATGAATTGAAACAGTGAGTTGTGAAAATAGAAGAGAAATGAGCTTTAATGCCTTAGTCAATAGAGTGCATTGTTGACAAATGTTGTAATATCATATTCTTCATGTGTCCTACTCTAAGTGAATCTCATTAGGTCCTTGTAATTTGTATCTTGCCTTAGGGTTTGCGCCTTAGTACTACAAGTCCCTTGTATCTTGCCCTAAGGTTGTACGCCTTAGCCTACAAGTCCATTGGCAATGAGCCTTTAAATCTTTGTAAGCAGTGAGCTTCTATATTGAGAGATTTCTCTTTGTGGTTTTTCTCTCCTTTGATTTTCTACGTAAATCTGGTGTTATCTTGTGTATGTGTGTTCATTGCATTATCTTTTATTGATGTTGATTAGATTAAGTGATGTTGATCTGTGTATGAGTTGTTGATCTTGCTAAGGGTCTGAATTTGCATATTGTTGAAGGGTTTATATTCTAAAAGGGTTTAAGTTTTTGAAGATATTGATTCATCCCCCCACCCTCTCAATATCCGAGTGTGTTCAACAATACATAAACCCAAAACAAGGTAAATTGATGCATATTTTGTTTTCTCTACTTATAAAAGAAAGTTTTGTCAACTAAATCTCTACCCATGCCACTAAATCTACTAGTGCCCAATCTAATTCCCTTGTCATTAGTGTTGTTTCTCTATATATGATTGCTCCTAGTCTCCATCTTGATGTGTTGTTAGGACAACTATGGATGAATGGATGGATGGATGGCCCTTAAGGTGGATTTGCTAGTTCTGCTCAAGCAACTATTATTTGGTCTATTATATATACTTTTTGGTCCTAACCTAGAGAATGAAGTACATCTATTGAACCCATATCCGCTACCATCTCTACTAGTACTAGTACTTAAACTACTTCCTCTACTAGTGGTATTGAATCTTTCACCAAGCAAAGGGATATTGAGAGAGGAAGGAAAGGTATACCAAGTAAGTTTATGGGTCTTGATATTACCAACATGGTGGTTGAGCAAGTCATAGTAGCTAACCAAGTGGTGGATAAGCTAGATTAATGGCTACAAACTCAAGATTATAGCCAACCGCATGAGCATTAGAATCAAGTCTATGTGGGACCCCACACAATCTACATCATTCCAAAGAGTTGTAGTTCAAACTAAAAAAGATGTTGTAATAAAGCCAAATGGAAATATAGAAATTTATAAATTACAAAGGCTCAATGTAGGTGCAAGTGGTGCCCACCAAGCAAGCTACTAGTGGATAAGTGGGATTGATAGTTGTTGGTCCTACAATTGGACCTACTATTGGAATGACTAGATTGCATATTGATGGTGATAAATATTATTTGGTCATTTATAAATTCATTTGTTGTTTATCTTGATGATGCTCGTTTTCACCTTAACATGTGAGGACCTTGCAACATAATTAACAACTTCACAACACTTTGTAGAAACATAAGTCGTGGACCAATGTGGATAAACCATCCTTTTTCCATGTAAGAAATAAATTACCATGGATGTGCCATCAATATCCATTGATTACATGTTAATTCGAACAAGATCCACAACATTTAGGAATGACCCATGGCAAAGACCCTTATGGCTCTATAGCTTTCTAAGTTTGATTTTTTTCTATAGGAATTTTTCCCTTGGTTTTCCTCATGTGGCCATTGAATGAAATTACTAGAGAAATTTTCACCAAGTCAATAGCAACAAAAAGCATTCCAGGAAGCACCAATGTTCAAGTTAATTGATCTTTAAAAACCATTTGAGATTGAGACTACCACATCCAAGTTTAATCTTATGGTCTCACTTAATTAAATCACCTAGCTGCATACCAAACTAAACATTAAATGCTCCAATCAGGAACTATCCCACTTGTGATTGGGAATTTTTGTCATTGTTCAAGCCCTATCTATTGGAAAATTTGTATACTAGGAAAGGAGACCGTCATTCACATGGGTCACAACCAATTGTCCATACGAATCATAGTGCATTGTATTTCTTGTAAAAACAAATCAAGCTTTAGGAATTGTACGAAATTATCTTCGCATTTTCAATAGCTCTTTTTGAACATTAATCATCGTAATGGAAATGTCCATCCAATAGTGTATTGTTTTAGCAAATTCCCACCCATGCTCTTTTCTCTATGCAGGACACGTGAAAATGAAACTAACACTTGCAATAACTACACAAATCTAATCAAAGTAAACATATATTTATCAGCATTGTGTAATGATAAGACTAATTCAAATTTCTACTTAAGGATTGACTATTGTAACATTTGGAACACTTGTGTGTATTGCATGAGGTAGAGCATTAGAGGCATATATAGGAGGCTCAATTCAGTAAGATATCATGTCATTTTAGAGTTGAAAAGACTTGTGATTTAGATGAAATGGTTTTTAGCCACGTCTCGTGTGAAGAAATACATCAAATTATATGTAATGACCATAAGAACTAACAAGAACTGAGGATTATAAGTTTCCCTTGTTAATATGGAACAAGCCTTGGGAATTTGTTTATGTGGATTTCCTTTCAAGTTTACCTACTAATAAGCATGGTAATTATTGTGTATGTAAAGTACTTGATAGATCATCAAATAAACATGCAAAAATGTGCAACGGTGCCTTATAAAGCCAAATATGAGTAAAGTTTAGTACGTCATATTTAAAATTTTCTCTTGAACTAAAAACACAAGTAGACTTGAACTTCCATCTTGTTGGATATCATAACTGTGATAGCCAGGATTGCAAATACAATGCATATTATTCATCAGGAGAATACTTATGAAGTTATTTTCACCTGCGTGTATGTGGATAATGTGTAAAGAAATCTCTTATGTGGAAAAAGAAACAAGCCCAAAACGTAATGAAGAGCTAAAATGGTATGTTCTTATACAAGCCAGAGCTCTTGCCCCCACGCATATGAATTCCATAAACTAGCAGACCTTTCAGAATGCCATATTCACTGGTGAGTATAAACATGACACATGATAACTTACGTTAGTATGTTTGTACTCAACAGTAACTAAAAATCTGGTTGTGTTTATGAAGTTGAAATTGTGACGTGTGTACTTGTATTATTCTCCCTAACAGTAAACTGTTCCCATTCAACAAATTGCCAACCTTAAAGATTTCTTTATTTCAGACGCCTTCTCAGAAAATAAGAGATGAAAATCGAGCATTCATTATTACAAACAGAGGCACACCCTGCCAATACTTCCCCATAATTAGGGGGTTGTGAAGCAGAGGTATCACCTGCTATCTTCTTTCCATTATTAATGTTCCTTCATCTCTGTTTACTTTCCCATTCTCTCCTTTGACAAATAGATGGAACAATGGCAATCATGCCATCTAAAATTGTATAAGATATGCCAGTTGCTCTCTACCTGTTTGCATTTCTTCCATTGCTCAGAAGCAGCAAACCAATAAATTTGTTATACCTGTTGGTATTCAAAAATCAAGCGAAAGAGAGATGCTTCTCGTGCAAGGCTGGAAAGCACCCTGTAATAATTAAGTTACAGGTTGTGCCCCACTCCATGAATTATCATCGTCTGGACCACGTAACCTTCTATTTCCATTTAGTTTAATGTACGTAACTGCAGACCAAATTCCCCGCAGAAGTAAAATTGAAACAAACACCACACTTCCAAGTGTGCACACCACCTGGGAAAATTTCTATATCAAATGAATTGAGTATCAAAATGAATGGAAATTTTTTTTTATTAAACATTTTTCTATAACTGAATGTTCATGCTAGAAAAATCTGAAATACTGTGTTCTATCATTCAGAAACATGTTAATTTAAGACTGCCTCCAGTTAAGACTCTAAAGAAATACAGAAAAGGCATAACTGCCTTCTCTCAATCATTTCAAAAGAAACCAATTTAAATAATTCACAAAAGCTGCATATCTAAATCACCAGAATTTATCACATACACACACACACACACATGTATAAATATAAAACCAAAATTATGATTATTAAATCCAAAAAGTAAACTTACCCTATGATTCATTCAACAATCATCCTCTTGAGAGACTTCAAAATTATTAATACCTAGGTATTGATCTTAATCATAAGACATAAAACTAAACTAGGACCTTAGCATTGAAAATAGAATTATCAAAGCTTCAAAGATCTATTATGGATTGGAAAACCACTGTAGAGATGCTTAACTTTGCCACTGGAATAAAAAGAAAGCACCATTGTCTAGCTTTCTCACACTATGATCCTTACTGTTGTGAAGTATTTGCCATTGGAATAAAAAGAAAGCACCATTGTCTAGCTTTCTAACACTATGATCCTTACTGTTGTGAAGTATGCAGTGGAGGCTCTTTTTAGAAAACTAAGAACAAAATTGAACAAAGGCAAAAACAATTCATTGTCCATAAATTCAAAATTGAAGGCAATTCACCTTAACCTATCCTCCTCATGGAAGCTGGCACGTTGCCATTGAAAGTGAGGCCTTAAAACAGTATATGTTACACAAACACAAGCTGAAATAAACGAAACAACATAGACAGATTAAATTTGTCAACTGAAAAAAGTCATGATTATGATCGATGTATATAAATCTACATTTTTGTATCATTTTATTTTCAACCTAAGAAATAAATACACAACTTTGTCAAAATAGTCAATTATTACTAAATAGATTTGGAAACTACATAAAATGTCCAAACTTATAAATCTTAAGTTCTTAACTATAAGCTGAGCAAAGTTAAAACATAGAAAGTATATGAAATCACAATTTTAAAGATAGCTTTATGTCCACAAGAGACAATCACAAGTCAAGACTCTAAAGCATCAAAAAAGATCCAAGTCATCAAAAGCACTTGGTTGAGTTGGCTCAATATCATCATTACTGAAAGCATCACTGAATTCATCACCAACAGTAAGGATCGTCCACATCAGATAAGTCTTTGGAATGCATTGGAGTTGTGAACAAGATGTGAAGTTTTTTGTTGTTTTGTTCATGCACAATTGTAACTTAATGTGAATATAAACAAGATTTCCCAACCTTCCAAACAACAATTTGTTGCTTTCTATATTCCAAAATGTTTCACATACAAGGACAGTAAGGGATGGTGATATGCATATTGGGCACGGCAGTAGAGCAGGGCATTTTGGGGGGACAGCAGTTCAAGGGGCCATTGTATGTGTGTAAAAACAAGATCTCCCAACCTTCCAAACAACAATTTGTTGCTTTCTATTTTTCATGGTGTTTTAGGTATGGGAACAGCAAGGGACAGTTGGATGCATTTTTGGAGACAATAGTCCATGGGGGCCTTTTTTGGGGGACAGCAATCTAGGGGGGCATTTCTGGTAGACGGTGTGGGGATCAATAGATTCAATTTTTACAAGTATACCTAATCATGACATCACAATTTTAGTCAAGATATCTATCTAGCTATATCATATCAAAGATTGAAAAGAAATTTCTGATTTCTTTCAATATTAAATGTAACATGTTCATTGCTTCAAGTATAGCAGCAACAAACATAGAAATTTCTGATTTCATTGTTCAATATCAAAATAAAGGCTCATCTAGTCTACCAATATCAAAAAGGCCGTCTTAACTCTGCAACACTTTGTATCATCAAGTTGAGAGTCATCTAATGGAATCCCAACATGTGGCTAGCTGCTAGTGCTTGTCGATTCCAAAGTTTCAAGGCACCATGAACTACAACTATCCTTCTCATTTGTTTAGAGCCTATTCCTCTTGACCGAGTAGATGAAGTGGTAGGTAGACCAATTCCTCTCTACAATAGAAGAACCGCAACTTGTGAGAGTAGGTGAATGGTAAGCTGCTTCAACTCCATTGTATCCTTACTACGCCATGTCCACCATCTAATAGGGTCTTTTTGAATAAAAATAACCCTGGCCTCTAGTTTGATGGGTGTAGGACCCCAAAGATTAACAAATTGAATCCATTGCTCTCAAACTCTGCATGCAATCTCAATGCTGTACACATCATAAACCCCTCCATTTCATCATCATCATCATCATCATCATCATCATCAAGAGAAAGCCTTCCCAGTCTAGGTGCATATCACTTCGGGTTAAGAACATAGGCAGCCATATAAAGTGAGATGTTTATTATTTTCCGCCTTTGTCATAATAGGCCTGATATGCTCATCATAGAAATGTAATTTATGCTCTCTACTATAGATTGCTTGCTTCATTTGATCAAGCATATTTCAAATGTCTATAAACCTCTCCAAGGCTAGGAGAGTTTGTATTGGCATGCCTAATTACGCCCACAACAGGTGAAAGGATAGAGCAAATATAGTTAGAAGCAGCATTGAAGAAATAGTTACATGTTAAAATTTTAAAAACAAAAGATTTAAAAAATAAGGGTACAATTGAATGCTAAATTTTATCAAATGACATTTAAAACTTAAATTTAAAATTGAAAGCAAATTAAATTTCTTACCTCACTATAGACCACCAAGCATCATCAAGTACCTTTTGTCTCACCTCCTTCCCTTCCTCTTCCCTTCTTCTCACTTTGCTTCAACCCACTTTTTCCACTCTCCACAAATCACCATGGAGTATAGAACCTATTACACCTCCCTTATCCTCTCCAACATACTGAAATAACTACTATATCAAGTCTCCACTAGTTTGAGGAATTCCTTCTTCTAAAAACACCTAAACAATGCAAGTGATGTGTGGTGGTTACATCCAAACATTTGTATGTCTCAAGCTTCAACCACCATTGTCTTCACACAATATATTTTCCTAATGTCTCAAAGCATGAACACATGGGTTCCACTTCCAAAAAATAGGTTTGTAGATGCTTTCAACTATCAAACTAGCTAGCTCACAAACACAAGTTGAATTGGTCACAACTTGCACAACACTAGAAGGCCTAACCTCCTTTATGGCCTCTCTTAAAGATGGAAGTAGAAATCTTAATCCTTGCATTTCCCATAGCAACCAATAGATCTAAGAAAATGAGTCAATTAATATGTAACAATAATATTAATGAGTGGCTAATGTTGAATATTAGTCCACCCATCCATGGCAATGGAGCAACCTATTATAATTCATGTCTATCTCATGTTCTCCATCAACAAGTTCACCTTTGAATATAGTTTGATGTGAAGAGCACACAATCTATGTACTCCATAAGAGCAAAAGTGAATCAAATTGTGTTTGTTTACTCCAACATCTCTTTGAATATGGAGAGTGTGGCACATGAAATGGGATGTCACTAGCATAAAATAATTTGGCTACAAATCATTGGCATCCTCACGTGCATACAAATTCAACAACCCTGCCACTGTATATTGCCCATCAATAGTAGTGACCTCCCTCTTCCCTCTATCAAAACCCTCTCCTATCATGTCTATACCAATTACAAATAACTTATGGCAATAATTTCAAATAGATTCTTGAGATACACCTTTGTATTTTGCCTCTTCCCAACCAACCTAGTCATTTCAACCCTCTCTTCCAAAGTTATTTCCCCACAAACCTTAATCCAATGTCCAGTCACACATAATAAACAGTGTCCAATCTACTATAACTCCCTTAAATTTTCTGATTTATTGCCTAAAATGGAGACATATTGCAACAAGGATTCCAAGGGATTGAATAGACCTTTTGCATATATATTTACAATGGTTGAAGGGCAGACAAAAGGATTTGGTACAGCATTTGTATTTTCAAAAGAACACCCAGCATTCGCATTATCATTCATCTCCTCGCTCCTCATTCCAAACTCATCACTGCTGCTCATTTTGATTCAACTTCAAGAAATTTGTGATATTAAACTGGATAAAAAAAAACAAATAAAAAAAAAAGTTTGACAAAATCAAACAAATAAATAAAAACTAAAAGAAATGATTGTCACTTACCATGCAATGATCCTCATTACTCAAAGTGACTATAAATATTCTTCCTTTGACCTTCCTCTTCTTTTCTCTTCATTTTTTGTTCCTCTTTCCAGCTGCAAAAAATTAAAAATTTAACGATGGCAAGATTGTTTTAGGGCAATGGGTTTAGGTGTTAAGTGTTTAGGGCTGTGAAAGGGTAGATGGGCTTGTGTGCACCCTCACACCCCTTTTAAATTACTATTTTTAATATCTAACCTTTTTTTTGCATTTCATAGGTATGATGGTCATCAAAGATATTTGACTATCCTCACAACAATCACGGGATATTCTCAAGCATCCTGAGCCATCCCAAGAGTGTGTCCTTGATTTCCCTGGAGCCAAGAGATGTCTGTTGTCCTAGGATGCCAAGAAGGGAGGGGATGCTTCTTGTGGGAAAAAGGGCCACACTCTCCAAGAATGTCGGTACAGTTCATTTGCAAATGGTGAATCAAGACAATGAAAGCCACAATAGAATTCTCAAGGAGACAAGAAGAATGTAATGAAATAACTTGCATAATAGAAGAATATAATAGGAATATGCTGCAAATGCTTAATAATATGACACTTCAAGGGGGCAACCTCCTAATCCACTTTGAGGGGGATACCTCCAATAGTCTTCAATAAGAATACAATACTCAACATGATGATAATAACCTATATATACCTCCTATATATACCATACTTATGCCTAGGATATCACCTAGGCTGACCTAGATAACCCTATATAAGCATTACGCCGACCTTGTTGAAAAGTTGCCATTGATGTCAAACAGATGCATACCTAAAAGATTCATGAGCAATGCACAGAACAGATCTTAGATGTTAAAGATGGTGATAAGATTGTTGAAGCATATCAAGAAACAGGTTGAAGTTGCATATATTGATGGCTCAATCGGATGCTGGGAATGAATCTGAGAATTACATAATCAAAGATTTGTTTTGCTGGCTTAAGAAAATAAGATTGTAATTGATTGTTAAGACAACAATTCAAATCATATTCCAGTTATTAAGAGAACAAGACAAACAAACAAGTTGCTAATCAGATTTGTTACAAACTGATCAGACAAATAAACAAGCTCCTAATCTGATTTGTTAAGACCAGATCAGATAAATGTCTTCTTAAAAGCAATGCAAATCAATATACTAAGGCGCCTTTTTGAAAAGCTATAAACAAAAGTGATTCATACTTAACCAAAAGATGTATTCTCCTTCAGATAAGACGTCTTCAATAAACAAGGACATGCTGATTGGAATCTCTTTCTGAAAAGTCAACAACTTAACCAAAAGACGTGTTTAAGAGAAATATGTTTAAAAGTTAATACAAATCGATTTCTAAAAGGAAGTGTTTTGCTCTTTGTTGAAGAGATGCGAAGGTTGATGAAGGACATCTCTTTCTCTTGAACTGATGCGAATCAAAAGAGACATGTTTTTTAAAGAGAGCTGTATTTTCTAAAAGGTGCGACTTGTCCTTAGCAGATTTAATCAAAGGAGATTTGTTTAAGTTAAACAAACCAGATTTTATAAAGAGATAGTTCTTTCAAAGGATGCAGATATAGATATGTCCCTTCATTAGAAAGTTGCAATCTTTGGATAACTTATATATATGGCATC
This sequence comes from Sequoia sempervirens, assembly GCA_007258455.2. Classification (NCBI taxonomy): domain Eukaryota; kingdom Viridiplantae; phylum Streptophyta; class Pinopsida; order Cupressales; family Cupressaceae; genus Sequoia; species Sequoia sempervirens. Next base: position 9,624 of record VDFB02101237.1, on the reverse strand, counting down.
CATTTCAAGTTTACATGTGTGGTTGTAAATAGTAAGCAGTTTCAAGTCAGAAATTCTATCTTCTTGTGTGGGCTTAGAGTGATAGCATTCATCACAAAGCAGATTGGAGGATAGAGGAAGTGCAGATCTGATTGAAGGCAGTCATCTTACATCCATCATTCAGTCAAGGTTGGTGCCTTGCACATTAGGAGTTGGTGCTCCTTGTAGGTTGGTACCTACTAAATATTTAAGGGGCTGGTGCTCCTTGTAGGTTGGAGCCTACTAAACTATTTCATTGTTAATTCAAGTAGGTTGGTACCTACTTTCTTTTGTAAAAAATCATTAAACATTTCATACATCAATTGAAGTCAACTTGATTGCATTGTTCCATATCAAGAAGTTGATATTGTATTAGAATTAAAAGTTAATAAAAGTTAAGAAAGAAAAAATAAGTTTTGATTTACTAATTCACCACTCCCCCCCCCCCTCCTCTCAGTAAATCTTTGTGCTCTTCAGACCTAAATAACTAAATAACAATATAATAATGATAATATGACTTAATTAAGAGTTAAGGGAGCCACTAGCTGATTACTCATAACACTATACACACTATAAGGGTAGGAGCATAACATTGCCCTCCTCTTTACAAAAGCGTTGTCCTCAATGCTCTTTTTTTTTTCTTCTCCTTTTTTACTTCCACTTCTTCTACTACTGCTTCTTGTTCTTCTTCTTGTTCATGCTCTTGTTCTTGCTCTTGTTCTCATTCTTGCTCTTGCTCTTTCTCTTTCTCTTGCTCTTGCTCTTGTTCTTATTCTTGTTCTTTCTCTTTCTTTTTCTCTTGGTTTTTTCTTGTTCTTCTTGTTCTTTTTCTTGTTTTTTGTGGCTACTTTTTGTTGTGAAAAAGTTTTAGAAAGATAATTTTGCAATAAATCACACAAATGAAGTCAAAATACTCTAAAATTTTTAATGTAACTTACCAAGGCCTAGGTTGCACTTTCCCAAAAAAAATCTCCCAAACATTAGGTGTTTTACAGCCTTGAGAGTGAATTTGTTGGAAACACCAATTCTGCAATAAATCTCTTAATTATGCTCCAATGACTCTAGATTTTTTACTGTAGACTCCTCCCTTATGTATGCAAAACCCCACTAAAAATTATGAAGAAATTTAATAGGATTTGGAAGATATTCACTTTCCAAATAAATTGGGCAGAAACCCTAATTCTGCAATAAATCACTCAATTCTGCTCCAATTCCTCTGAAATCTGGACTATAGCTGCTTCAATAGGTTCTTAAAAAACCCTTTAAAAATCAAACAAAAATTCAAAAAAATTTGGAAGCTATGCATTTTACAAATTGACCTAAAATTGAAAAAAATGGCTTATCATCACGGTGCCAAGATCATGCTCGGATACCACTTGTAATGAAATAACTTGCACAATAGAAGAATATAATAATAGGAATATGCTGCATATATTTGACAATAATATGCCACTTCATGGGGGCAACCTCCTAATCCACTTCAAGTGGGATACCTCCAATAGTCTTTAATAAGAATACAACACTCAATATGATGATAATAACCTACATGTACCATTGTGCATCTAGATCCTAAAATGCGCCATGGGATCTTAGCTCCTAACGCCAAATTCGGCAATGTGGCTCGGAAGGGCAACCCAGGTCCCTCTGGTGCTGAGTTTGTGTTGCGGGATCATGAGGGTGTTGTTGTCTGGGCAGCCTCCTTAAAACTTCAGGAAGGTACCAATAATGATGCAGAGGTCTTAGCACTTTTTGAAGGATTGAAATACTGTGTGGACAATAATCTGAAGGCATTAGATATTGAAGGTGACTCTGAGATTGTGGTAAGAGCGGCTAGTTCGCGCCAAGTGCCGAGTTGGAAACTGGCAAAAGGGATAGCAAGGATTTCACCGCTCTTAGATTGTCTTGAAGATTTTTCACTTAGTCATATCCCCAGGTAGGCCAACAAAGTTGCGGATGTGCTGGAAAATGAAGGGATTTGTCAAGGGATAAAATCTAGAGAATCTGCAAATCCATGGGACTGGGCGTTGGCGGGCCAGGCAGTGTTGGATGATATTGCAAAAATCCGTCAGGGAAACACTTGAGGCCTCCTCCACTCACTGCTTTTAACACCGGTTCATATGGTTGTCTAGGGGATTCCACACTCCTGGAGGTCATCGGCCTTTCAGCAGCCCCGGTAGTTGGGCTTTTTCAAAGAAAGCAACCCTGGCTGTGCGTGGTGGTATTAGCAAGAGTTGGAGATCGTGGTGGGCGTCCAGGTGGAAGCAGTGCCTATGCTTTTGTAGCTTCTGTTGAGTGGCCAAAGGAAAGTTTGGTGAAGTTCAATGTAGGAGTCTCTGATAGTATCACAGTTGTTCTTTCTGAACCAGCTGAGTTAAGATGTTTTGTAACAATTTTTTCTGATTAATGAGAAGAGTACTACCCTCTCTGGTAGTGATTTGCCTAAAAAAAAAAAAATAAATAAAAAATAAAAAATAAAAAAAATAACCTACATATACCTCCTATATATACCATGCTTATGCCTAGGATATCATCTAGGTTGACCTAGATAACCCTATACAGGCCTTAGGCCGACCTAAATAACAATATAATAATGATAATATGATTTAATTAAAAGTTAAGGTAGTCACAAGCCGACTACTAATAACACTGTACACACTATAGGGGTAGGGGAATAACAAAGAAAAATTCACATTGGCAAAAAAAGCACAAACCGCAACAAGGGAGTGTTGCTTCCAAGGGAGTGTTGCTTTTGCATTGTTTTCACTTCTCTTTTTCCGGGCTTGATCCGTTGGAGGGGTTGATGGAGGTGTATATCCATCAACAACAGATTGCCACACATCAAACCCAAGGGCATTCAAATAAGCTTCCATCTTAATACTCCAAAACACATAATTAGTCCCATCAAAGATGGATGCTTTGACTGTATTGTGATTATCTGCCATATGTGCTCTTAAGGATCTCCTTCAAGCGGTTAGGCTTTCAAGAAGGACCTCACTCTGATACCAATTGAAGAGCACAAAGATATATAGAGAGGGGGGGGGAGGGTGAATCAGTATATCAACAAACTTTTGCCCTCTCAACTTTTATCAACTTCAAATTCTAACACAAAATCAACTATGTAAGAATATCACAATATGAACAAGTTGACACCAAAATTTTACATGGAAACCCTTACGAGATAAAACCATGGTACAAATAATGTACTTTATGAATTATATAAGCTTTTACAATGAATGTAGGTACCAACCTACTTGAAACACCAATTATGTAGTTTGGTAGGCACCAACCTACAAGGAGCACCAACCCCTAATGTTCGCAGGCACCAACCTACTGGAGGCTCCAACCCCCACTTGCCAAGCACCAACTTAGCAAAGATAATAATTTCAAGAATAATGCTCCACCTTCAATGTTGCTTCCTCAATAGATGATGGACAATTCTGCTCAAAACAACCTTCTGCTATACTCTTCTCTATGGATCTATCATATATTCCTCTTCACAAACTATGTCTTCTTGCACCAAATCTGCATAAACTCCTTCACAAATCTGATCCAAACTGTGCACAATCTCTTTTTACAAAACTGATCATAATCATTCACAATCTTCTCATAAATTTAATCTTCAAGATGCTCTCTAATCTGCACTTATTCCTCTTTATAATCTGCCTTATAGTTCCTTCATATAATGCTCAGATATAATTCATTGACCACAATCTCATTCACTTAGATCTGCAACATGACCCTCATAAGTCTGTATTTTATCTCAATTCGACTCTTCCTTGTGATGTAAGATACCTCTTTAAAGCTCACACAGAAATAATATATATTTCTGCACTCTGCTTGTATTTGGATGATTTATCTTTTTACTCACACACAGCACACCTCACCACCCCCTGTTTCCAAAACTGAATTGAATCAAATTTATATATATGCTGGTCATAAATTGCAACCTTTGATCAAAGATTATATCTTTCAAAATCTGTTCTTGCACCCTTTAGTTTTGCATATTTTCAAATCACAAATTGCACCCATTCATTATAATCTGAATTTGATTTAACAAATCGTACCATTCAGATTTTTTATTAATAAGTATAAATTGTATCTCTTCATAAATCACACCTCTCTTATTTAAATAAATCTGAATTGGCCTTTTCAATAAATCGTACCATTCAAAAGGTTATTCTATCCCTTTGAGTGAGGTGCTTCATATCTCTTTATTTTAGTTCTTTTATTAAACTGAAATTCAATGTATCACTTCATCAGTGCATCATTATCTTTTAATATCCATCGTGTCACTTCAAGAAAGAAACGTGTCCTTTTGTCTTTAGAAGTCTGATTATTTTCTGGAATTGCACCTTTTGAAAGTTTGATTTGCTTCATAAAGATAATCGTACCTTTTAGAATCTGCTTTTAGTTTTCGTCTCTTTCTGATCTTCGACTTTTTCTGGTTTTTGTTTTTTTCTGTCTTTTGTCTTTTGCTGCTTTTCCATCTTATATTTTGTCTTATTTATTTTATTTTATTCCTTCCTTTTACATTTCAGAAAATCAACTGTGATGTCTTCTTTACACATCCTTTATTTTCAGAATTGATGATATTTCTTCAGATTCGTATACTTGTATCCTCTAAATCTGTTTGCATATTTGACATATATACTATTGTATTTTCTTCATATAATTCTGCTGGTGTATTAAAGATATATTTCTTTATCTTCCACTCTCATTTCATGGCTCCCTTTTACATATACCCAATCATCTCTTCTACGTTGACTCTGTAGATTGGTATTATAGAATCTAAGCCAAAAATAATATGCTCCAATCTGAGTGATCTTATGAATTTTCTTTCTTGTCAAGTATGTTGGTATGTATAATCTCTTTGTTCAATGTCTTTATCCTTCATGATCTTTATCCTTCATGATATCTGTGATAACCTCCAACTATCTCAACTTGAGCACCTTTGACATCAATGACAATTTGTTCAACAATCTTGTCCAATGCCCTTGACATCAATGACAACATTTCCAACAAAAACCACGGAAAAATATTGCTTATATAAAATTCTCTTACAAACTTTGTAGCCACCAACCTATTGGAGACACAAATCTCCAACACTTGAGCACCAACTCAATATGAGACACCAATCTCCTTTAATATGAGGCACCAACCTCTTGATAGCCAAAGTATTTTTCTTCTTGATAATCCTCCTTCAAAAATCTGCCTTTGAATAATCTTCAATTATTTTCTCTTCTTCACAAATCTGCTGGTGTATGTATAATTTATCAATTTATCTTGCACACTCATCCTTCTCCACATTTCACAATTTATTTTTCTATCTATCCCAAAGGAAGCAACATTGTGAATGGATGTGATGCTTGACAAAGAAGGCAACATTTCATCTTTATACAACCTTTCATTTGCACCCTTTAATATCGAACTTGGGCCCTCACAAGGGGTAGGCCCCTTTTAGAAAATATAAATTTATTTTATTTTTAATTTCCAATTCGGGCACCTCAATAAGGGGGGTCGGCCCAAAAATTAATAATAATAAATTATTTAATTATTTTTAAAAACCCAATGAGGGCGCCAACATGAGGAAGGTCATCTAGCATAAAATTAGGTCTTTTAATCACCATGAACTCATCCTTGACATGGTGCAATGTGCTCTAAAAAATTCCAATCTGTTTTTGGCAAATAATATAATTGACATCAATTTGGCATCGACATCAATGACAATAAACTTTCCATCAATCTCCCATACACCTTTTGTTACATCCCAAATTGTGAAGTTACTATTTACCGTTAATAGATAGGGTAAATGCAAATACAGTGTGAATTCTGGAGATGAATTATTGATGCTTGTACCTTGTTTTCAATATGAAAGTTATCTCACTTGATGTTGTTTCATTTGATGTTATCTCAGTTGATGTTATTCATGGTGAAATATTGCATAAGGAAGTTAATGAATAATGTTTATTCTAACTTTTGAGATGTTTTCATGTAAACTGCTTTGTTGTGAACATATGACTCGTTGTCGTGTCATTAAATGCAGGTGTGCGAACCATTCCTCCAAGCAGAGGAGAAATATCACTCGAGAGAGAAGCTTGGTCAGGTAAACAGTAACAAGAACCATCTGAGCATACACACACGGCATTATAGGTTGGGAGAAACCAAGTTAGTTATGATGGTCTTGATAAGTCATCCATAGGCTTTAGGAGTCTTGTTTACTTCTTTGTGCCTTGTGAGTGATGTTTATTGTATATTTGACTTATTGTAACACGATCATTGTGTGGATAATGTGAATGGATATAAGTTAATAGGTTACACACGCTACCTATTATTTGTGGATAAATAATATTATTATAATATTTGCCATGGAATTTATATATACACATATACATAGATATATATATTGAAAGTATGCTGACTGGCTCACAATATATGTATTCGACGAATAAATATATATATTTAATATTATATAAATATATATATTACAGTCTTACTAAAACATATATATATATATATATGTATATATGGTAAAGTAAATAAAACTATAATATATATATATATATAGTTTAAGATATTTTAAATCTCTAAAGTGAAAATTAAAAAGATTAAATTTTTACTTGGAGTAAATATTGAATTAAACTATAGAGAAATAATAAATCTCTTCAACCAAATATAAGAGAATCGAGCTATTTCATTTGGAAGAATTTAAATCATTTTGTTTCAAAGGGAAATTGAAACATTTTAAAAGTAAATGATAAACTTTTGAAAAAGGCAAAATATTTGCTCTAAAACTTTTGAAAAGAGCTTTCCCATGAAAATATGGCGCTTCAGGATGAACACGCGGGTTCACCTGGAAGACAGTTTCAAACTTGCTGAGAATGGGGGCGACATAGCCTGCAAAAGATGAGGTGTTCTGAGTATTTCCTTGACCAATTCTTTGAAAGATGAATCATTTCCTTAATGGCGCCATTACTGGTGAGTTTCCTATAGGTGGCGATTTTACCTTTAAGCCATGTGCAGAGTTGAAGTTTTCTTGTTTTGTTGGCTAAAACTAAGGTTGAATCACTTCTTAAAGTGATGAGTAAGGGGTTGGAAACCCACCATATATCTCTTTGAACTTTTCAAAACATTGTGTTGTCATTTCTCATGTCTGCAATGGTGGAAAACATTGGGTTTTAGGCTCTATAAATAGACGCCTTATCATTTTGTATTTTACCTCTTGTTGAATCCAAGTTTCACAATACTCTTAGCTTTGTCTATCCATTTCATATTTCTGTATTCATACTCTGTTTTTCTGAGTGGAAAAGATAGAGGATTTACCAGCAAATTACTACATACAGTGTATAACTCCATTACAGCTGAGTGAGTGTTCATTTGTGAGTCCATTTTAAGTGTGTATACTTTATTGAGAGTTCATTTGGAGTGAGTAATCAGCAATTGAGAAGTTAGTTTTAGTGAGAGGTCATTGAATTCTGAGGGCTTGACTGAAAGAAGGACTGGAAGTGCGATTTGGGAAGGAAAAGCTTATAACCAGGCATGGAACCCTCACCATTTTACACTTTTGAATTTGATTGTTGTGTTTCTATTTCTTTGAATTTGCTAAGCATGCAAAGTCTGTAAGTTGATTCCTGAATGCAATCTAGTTATAGGGGAAAGGAACTTTCAAGGGAATTTGTGTAAAGGGAATTTATGTGGAAGAATTTAAGGAAAAGGTTTGTTTGTTTGGCATAAAAGGGAAATTATGTGAAAGAGATAAAGGAAGGTTTAAAATGCATTTAGAATGAAAAATTGCATGTTTTGTATGATCTCCATATAAGGAGAATACGATGACATAGATATTATCTAATAGGATGGAAATGAAGGCAGAATCAAGTAAGGTCTTATAGCTTAAGTTGTTAGATTAACTGAGACAAGCCAAATACTCCTATGATAAAGATTTCCTAATTAGGAGGTATGATACAAGACACTTGTAGACTGTTTCGTTTCTAAGAAGATAATTTGTTGTAGGTAGTCTGGGGTGATTGAATACCCATTGAAGGACATAGCCTACCCGTAGTGTAAGATAGCCTTAAGTCAAATCGGCCTTGAGTAGTGTTTATGATAGATGATCTTCATTCGAAATACTGAATGAGAATACTTTGGCCAAAGTAGTGAAATGTACAACATCCACTTGAAATGGTAAAAAACTTCTTACATTAACATGAAGAAAAGTTACATAATAAAGAGCTTACAAGTACTGTAGATAATAAATTTATCTACCTAACAATGTTACTGTAGCAACAGTAACGACCTAAGCAAAATAAAACATTTACCATTAAATAATATGAGAATAATATATTATTCTAACACCCTCCCTTAATGGTCAATCCGTTAACAACACCAAGTTGTCCCCTGAATTTTACAAACTTATCCGGGCTCAAAGACTTGGTGAGAATATCTACAGTCTGATCCGCTGTTGGAACATATTGCAACTGAACTGATCCGTCTTCTACCAGTTGGCGAATGTAGTGACAATGAAGCTCAACATGCTTGGTATGTTCATGGAAGACTGGATTTTTGGCCAGTTTGAGCACCCCTTGGTTATCAGTGTAGAGGGGAGAAGGACCTGCTTGTGACATGTGCATGTCAATAAGCATCCTACGAAGCCAAACTGCCTCACATGCTGCTTTAACAGTTCCTCGATATTCAGCTTTTGTCGAGGAAAGAGCCATCACCGCTGTTTTGTCAACCGTTAATGACCTCGCATCTAAATCAATACATAAATTTAAGTAGATTTTCTATCATCCACTGAACCTGCCCAATCTGAGTTTGTGTAACCAATCAGCTTTGGATCCTTGCATCTGCCATAGAGAATGCCATAGTCGGAAGTGCCCTTAACATATCTCAACACCCGCTTCGCTGCAATCCAATGATCAGCTTTAGGAGCTGTCATGAAGCGAGAGATGTAGCTCACTGCAAAACTGATGTCAAGTCTAGTGGCAGCGAGGTAGATGAGACTGCCCACTAGTTGTCTGAATGTTGTTTCATCGACCGGAGGTGAATCGAGTTGGCTAACAACTCTTCCTCCGTGGTGTGGAAGTAGGTTTGGTAGCCCGCGATCCGAAATTTGTCAAGCAAACTTCTAGCATATTTTGACTGAGAGATAAAGATGCTACCATCGGTCTGCCAAACTTCAATACCCAAACAATAATGGAGAAGCCCCAGATCTGTCATGTCAAAAGCCTGACACAAAGCGTGTTTGATTGCCGCAATCAAATGTGTTGAGCTACCAGTAATGATCAAATCGTCAACATAGACAACAAGAAATAGAATATCATCACCAGAGTGTTTGACATACAGATTACTGTCAGAAGGGCTACGCTGAAAACCCTGATCAACCAAGTACTGATCAATCTTGAAATACCATGCACGGGGAGCCTGTTTCAGTCCATAGAGCGCTTTCACGAGTCTACACACCTGATGTTCTTTGCCGGCAACCTTGAAACCAGGAGGCTGCGTCATGTAGACTTCTTCCTACAAATCACCGTTGAGGAAGGCATTCTTGACGTCCATCTGATGAACTTTCCATCCAAATTGGGCTGCAATAGCGAGAAGAAGATCTAATGG
>VDFB02101236.1:0-66931 GCA_007258455.2 Sequoia sempervirens | reverse complement strand
ACTTGTTGGTATCCTCTTTGAAAAGTGGCTTGTAATGTTGCGTCAAATTGGTTTGATGTGGTGAACGTTGGTGGTGGATTTGGAATGGTGGTAGATGATGTTGTGTTGATTATTTGGTTGGTGGATGGTGTTGTCGTGTTGATGTGGTGATTGGTGGATGGTGTTGTTGATGTGGTAAGTGGCATCGTTGATGTGATTGGCCCTTGAGAGACCATGCTTTGCAATGTTTTAGGGGTGTTTGATGATGTTGCCATTGCTTGTGTGTTTGTCGTTTGTTGTTGTGATGTCAACAATAATTTTTGAGCGTTTGGCAAGATGTTTTGATTGATGGTTGGGATGTATGTTTGATTGATACTTGGTAGGGGAGGAAGCCCTAGACCAAGGAGTGGTGTAGATGACAATGGTGATGGTGGGAGAGGTGGAAATGTAAGGGGGGTGAATCCTTGCGAAAGTGTTGTGGTGTTGAAAATTCCCCCTGGTCCGAATATGTCTCCCTCCTCTTGTGAATTTGTGAGAAGAGGTGTTTGTGGTGCTCCGTGAAAAGATGTTGATGATAGGTCATAATGTAAAGTGAGAGGAACATTTTGGTGTAATGGATTATGGAGGATGTTTTGTTCCATTGTGGTGTTTGCATCCAAGTTTTGGTTATTCACAAGGGGATGTGATTGAAGTTCATTGAGGAATGTGTTTCCCTTGTTAACGTTGGGTTGAGTTGGAGCAAATGATGTTGTGATTTGCGGGATATTTTCCGTGACGTTTTGAGATGGGGGTGTAGATGAAATGGGGATGGTGGATGAGATTGGTGGAAAAGATGTCTCTACTATAGTGGTCACATCAAAATTCAAGGCAACTCGCCCCTTGTTTTGCTAGTTCAAGCATGTACAATGAAGGGTTAAGTCTCATCATGATGTTGATGATTCTATGGTTGTCCAGATTTTGGAGCATTTTAGCTATTTCTTCAGACATTCCAAAGGTGAGGTCCTCCCCTTGATTTTCTTCTTGTGGGTTTTGTGATGATGAGGGGATCAATGGATTGCTTGTTTCTGCGAGATTCATTTCTGTGTTTGTTTGGCTAAGGTCACTTGAAGCGGGAGTTTCTTTGCGGGCTTCCATACTCTTCTTGTATTGAGATCTTGTTTGAACCATGAAACAAGGATCAATCTTCGAGAATATGGGAGATGAATCTCTTGATTCCTTGGATTAATCTCTTATTTTATGTCCCAAAGTGAAAGTTTTTAGGATGCTTTTAGGATCAAATGTGATGATGATAAGATGGTGATGTTTAAAGATGGGTGTTATGGATGCTTTTTGCTTTTGATAGATCTTGAATGAAATACTAGGCTTTGGATTTTTTGATTGGTTTGATTTTTTGGATTTTGAGATTTTGTCCTTGATCTTGATTTGGATTTTGATTTTGATTTTGAACAAAAATATCCTAAGATGTTTGATAATGATCTAAAGGATAGTTGTGTTCAAAGGATGATGATTTGGATATGTGTGAGGAGAAGGATGTATCTACCCACACCTACCCAAACAAGATGATTGTTTCACTAAGTATATGGAGAAGGATTCATCTACATACACTAAGCTAGACAAGATGATTTGGATGACTTTGACTAAGGATATGCAAAAGGATGCATTTACACATTCCTAGCCAAAGGTGTTTTGATAAATGTTTTCAAGGACTTGGTCTCAATGATTTTGGTGTTTGCTTGATTTTTTCATAAAGCCTAGCATTTCAAGGATGATTTCAAGGTTTTTTCAAAAGATGACTTGTGAGATGGATTTGATGTTTTGAAAGATGGGTGAAAGAGGTTTGATTTGTTTTGATCCCTAGATGAACCTAAAAAGACCACTTTGTTTTCCTAGACCTAGGTATTGAAGAGCATGCATATTCTTCCTAAAGACCTTTGTAACCAAGGATTGATTTCATTTGAACTTTCATTTTCGGATTTTCAATGATTTTTGCTTTGGGATTTGGAGTCTTCAACACACATGAAAGTTCATTTTGTTTAGCTTTGCTTAATGGCTTTATTTTACCAAAAACACTCTCTTTGATTAAAGTTTCAAACCAATATGTCCAATGTCTTAATTTCTTTAAACCCCACAAGATATTTTATGTGGAAATTCAATGAACTTAAGGCAAGGGTTTTCCTATTGTTTACTCAAGAAGACAAATTGAGATATAATCCAATGCTTAGGAACCTCTATGGACGTGAATCCGCAGGGAAAGTAGTAACATATGGATTGAGTCAATGATATTTTTCTTCAAGAGGGTTTGAAATTTTGAGAATCATGTTGAATGTTTGTTTGCAAAATGTTTTCGAATACAACACTGTGTTTTCAAACGAAGAACAATTACAAGCCCTATGGATGTGTAAGACAATATTTGTTGGATTCCCACTTGGACAAGTCCAGCTACGCTTATCTCTAGCGGATGGTTAGATGCTTGACCCCCATTGGCTCCCCTCCACGGCTCATTAACGCTGGAGGGGCAGCCTAAGCATCAACACCCATGAAACTCCCATGGCATGCTTTCCATCTCTACTAGAAGACCGTGAAGAGTGTGGGGTGGCTTTAATCCATCGTCTTTACACCAACAAATAGATTAAGGATTTTGGAAAATTCTAGCACATGGGTTCTAGTAAGGACTTTCCTCAGAGAGTTGACTCAACGCGGGCAAGAGTCCCTTGATCCATCTTGTCGAAGTCAACCACGGATATTACGCTTCCAATATCCACATTTATATCCAAGCCGGAAATACTCTTGGCTTTAGAGTGTTACGCTGAGTCGCTCCTTGGGTGATTACTTTTTCCCTACAAGGCAAGCCCTCTAAGATAAACAAAAGCAAGCAAAGACACAACTTAACTCGATCAATCTTTGATGGCACAAAGAAAGAGAATGTACGCCGAAATGCCCCTACTCACACTCAAGACAAGATGTTCAATTTTTAAGCCCAAATCGAAGTGTTTCAAAGCAATAAAATGTATTTTGAGTGTTTCTCTTGCACCCTAGATCGCACGAAGCGCAAGGGGAGAGGATATGCACTCAAAAGACAAAATCACACAATTCAAACACTTGTTCGTTTTATAGCCTTCAAAGCAATTGTGAGTTCGTTTTAAGCACCAAATGAAATATGAAGATTGCTTGTCCAATTTTTAACCCAAAACGAACTCTAGTAAGTGTCTAAGCTTGAATTTTAGCCTTTTGTGAATGGAAAAAATCAAATTGTTCTTTTTAGACCCAAATGAAAATTAGTGTTCTAAAACGAAAAGATTAAACAACTTCGTGAAGTAGTGTTGATCAAACACTTAAAGTGTTTAAAAACACATTGGGTTTTCAAAAAAATTCTCCTCCTTTCGTTTTCGTTTGCTAGCCTCCTTCTTGTTGATTTTTCGCTTTCCTTGTACCTTTTTGCCTTCGTTGTTCGTTTGTACCTATAAACAAAAAGACAATTATGTGAGAATCCAATTTGACTTCAAATAATAACATGATCATAATTGATGATAATAAAAAGAGGATTTATAAGTAAATCATTAATGATCCTATTTTGAGAAGGCATCATATTTGTTATAGCCATCCACATTACTAAAGGTATTAAGCCAATAAATCACCTACAAGGATAAATTTTTCAAAAGTATCATCATAATCTCAAATATTTGGCTATCCCTAAAATAATCAAAATGATGTGATAATTCATAAACTTTGAAAGTCAATAAATTATCCCAACCACAAAGAAAATTTACCATCATAAGCTCAAATATTTACCATTTCAAAATAACCATAATAATGAGGACACTTTTGAAAGTCAATAACTTGTAAATATTTTAATAACTTGTCCCCCTCTAAAAATTTATTGCAAGATTCAAATTTGAAACTCCCTCCAACCGTATAAACCAAGCTATAGGCACCACCATCCCAAAAAAATTAGAAAATGATTACAGACCACAGAATTTAATGATGCAATTGATTATCAGGATGGAGGTGGCAAAGAAGTAGGTGACAGCCAGGAAATATGCAGCAGAACCAAAAGATGTCAAATCTCATTATAGATTTGTCACTGCAATTGTAATTCCCCTTTGCATGTTTGAACGCCCAAACACAGCCATGGCATAGTGATGGCACGCAGCTACACCTGTCAGAGCAATCCTTCACATTTTCAATCTAGTGAGCCGCAACCTTGACATGATGTCAAACTCAATGGTGAATGTACGTGATAAATGAAACATGAACAGAAAATTAAATGCTTTAATCGATGCCTGCATAAACATAAAATAGCATGAGAAAGCGTAGGAACTACTTGATAGAATGCGCCAGTGAAAAATGTAATCTTCCAGAGCGCAGGTTACAGGACATGCACAAAATGGATTTGTTGGAGAGATTTAGGAAAAAAAACAAACATTAAAAATCACTAGGCGCAAGGTAAAATTTCTTCATTCCCTATGCCAAGTAGATCTACATGCATTACGCTGAAACAATAGACAAGGAACTCGAGGCGTTAGAAAGGTTCAAGCAAACTGGACAAGGAACAATAGACAAGGAACTCATGAACTCATGGACATGGAATACATTCATCGTAGGATATGTTCCAGAATGGATTTATTGAAAAGGCGTTAGAAAGGTTCAAGCAACTACAATCAGTAGATGAAAAGCAGAGCTCCACAACCTTTCCCAACATCCTCTCTGCCTGCATCAAAATGGGAGCTTTGGAACAGGGCATGGATGACCATCATATCAGAGATGTGGACACATAGACAAGGCACGTTACCAGCTTGATAAAGTATCTTCCTTGGCAGAGATAAACGCCCCAAGGTGAAAGCATAAATAAGCACGAGAACTGTTGATAATATGCCTCAAAAAGAGGGTGGTGGATGAAGCTCAAAGCAGCGACTGTGATCAATTAAAGAAAATAAATCTACACATGTCTAGCAGGAAACTTGTGACTAAAGTTTATGTCGAAGGTTCCATATGGATGTCCCTTCATTGTTGCAAGAAATCTGGTTGCTTCATCTATTTTATTTCATCAAAAACTAACATCAAAATGCTTTTGAGAAAACTACCCAAATTGTTCACCATTATGTAATGCTGAAAAACTGCAAACTAATGATTAATCTGTAAAACATCAATCCAATTCCCAGCAATACGTTCAATGAAGCATCTCAAAATGAAAATGCATGCAACTAAATCAATTATTCCCTCCTTCTAGCGCCATATGTAGGCATCCATTAAAATCTGCAAAAACTAAACTCATATAGGGGTTAGTATTTTACAAATCTAACAAAATACCTCTATGAAATACCTTGTAAAGACTTCCAAAATGCAATACATGACAAAAGAAAAACTAAAGCATTAAGAAAACAATTACAAGTCACCTATTCCATAGTGGATTGGTGTCACATGTGCTAGTGACCCTTTCCCAATCCTTGATCAAAGCTCAAGATGATAAAATGCAAATGGAGATGATGGAGTGAAATGGACAAGATCAAATCTCAAGTGAAGAGAGTAACCTTGCATAAAATTGTGGATCCATGAATGAGAATGAAGGCCCTATTTTATAGATTTTCTTGATGAGAGATTGGCCAAGATGGTGAATGTGGGACTAAAGATCCTCCAATGAGAAGATGACACTTGTCAAATGGTGAGTGGTCAATGGTTGTGCAAGATTTGGGAAGAGTGCCCATGAGAGGGAGAATTTGAATTCAAATTTACAATAAATTTTGAGAGGGGGACAAGGAAAAAGCCATAAATGCCATGTTTGACTTGTCATGTTGAGGGAAAATGAGGTTTTTTAATAAATCAATAAAATTGATTTATTGTGCAAGTGGAGATATCTAGAGAATGCAAGTGGGATGGGATTAACATTTAATCAGGGTTAGATTAAATAGATGATGATTATGCTGATTTAATGCTGATTAGATGATTTTGACTTTTAAGACTTAAATATTTGTTTTATTTAAATCAGAAAAGGATGGAAGATGCATGTTTGAGATTTTAATTAAATAAAGCTTGATTTATTTAATTAAACTATGATTGAGCTTTTGATGATAAGAACCTGGTTTACTAGATGAATGGATGTGATGCATTTGATTTATTAATTGAGCAGATGAATATGCATAATGCAAATTTGACCTGTCTACAACATTTAAACACAATCTTTGTCATCTTAGCAAATAGGCAATCAAACCTTTTCAGAAGTTGCAACTAAATATGCATATTATCTTAATGTTTTGCCACCTTAGGGAATATGAATTAGAAATTCTAAATGACATACCACACAATATGCCAAGAGAGTAATGCTGCAATATGTCGTTGAACCAAGCACGAAAAGATATCACTCTTACCAAGATGTCAATGTCACTGTGCATAAGTACATATGTCTAAGATACCTGCTCAATGATCAAATGTATATTGTGCTAACCATGACAATTAGCAAATCTTATGATGCTAAACAAATAAACAATTGTCATTATGTATACCATGTGTGTCATATACCTATGATCATGTCAATCACCAATAAGATCATGTCAATCACCAACAACCATATACCTGTGATACCAAAATACCAATCTGATGGTCCTTGTGTGGCTTGTCATCAAGGGAAACAACTGAGGGTGCAATAGGATTTAGTATTGGATGAATTGGAGGCAACAAACTCAAAACCGCAAATATTTTGAAAACCCAAGAACTGAAACTATTAGGAAACCCTGCTTCAAATTTCAAACCATACACTAGGTCAGCAACAAATGTCTGTCATCAAAAGTAGAGGGATTTGGTATCAGATGAATTCGAGGCAATTGGCTCAAAACCACAGATATTTTAAAAACCCAATTCATATTTGAAACTTTAGTTGCAAGCCAATAACTACAAAAAAACCATTAAAATACTTTCCCATCAAACTCAATTCTGTCACATCTTTGTATAATAGAATCTAATATCTTCATATATAACCTTACAAATGACTTTCTAATATCAAAATGAATAGAAGCATTAGTAGAACAAGTTTTAAAACTGCACTTGCACCTATAGGAGGTTCAAGGGAGACGTCGATAGGAAATTAGAGGTAAAACATAAATGAAAAGTATCAATATATTATTGGATATATAAAATTATAGTTACATATACGTTACGCATGGTATAATATAAGTAGGTACATAATTTTGTTGGATTGTTTTTTTTTTTAAAATTGTGAGATTCCTTTGAACAATTTATATCCAATTTACATTAGTCAAAATTACATAAGAGCATCTTTTTGTATTTTTTGAAGCTCCTCTTTTCAAGCCATGGAATTTCTATTTAGTGAAGAACAATGTTGATTAAATTGCTTTGAACAATTAGTATCAAGTTTGCATCACTCAAAGTAACATAAGAACTTCACTATGTCTTTTTTGTATGTAGTGAAACACAATGTTGTTACATGATACATTCATAATTCAGAAATATTTAACTAGATATGTAAATTTAACAACAACAAAAAAAATTTGAGAGTAAATCTTGTTTTTTCTTTTCGTCATCATTGATTGTCCACTTGTAGAAGATACATTTTGTAATTTGAAGCTCCTCTTTTCAAGCCATGGAATTTCTATGTAGTGAAGAACAATGTTTATTAAATTGCTTTGAACAATTAGTATCAAGTTTGCTTCGCTCAAAGTAACATAAGAGATTCACTATGTCTTTTTTGATTCAATACTGGAAGAATGTTTCAATCCTTCAATGGCTACTATTATACATGCAATGCATTTGGACATAAGGCTAACTAGTGAAAATCAAGGATAAAGGAAAATCAGTTTGGTTAGAAAAATGTTGTGTGCTACACCTACAATAAACCAGGACATATTTCAAGATTTTGCAAAAGTAAAAATGGGAGGAAATCTAATCTAGAACAAAGGAATAAACCTGTGAAGTGGATCCTACAGAATTTAAGAAGGAAATGGAGAAGATTTGTGGAGCCTATTAAAGACAAAGTTATTGATACGAAATAAATGCTCCCTTCTACAACCAATTTACCTATTTTCAAAGAAGTAAAGGATCATTCTATTGAATAGACATCACATTTGGATAAGGTTGATAATATGCATGCTTCTTTGGAGATATTTTCTCCTTTGAAAGATACAGAGGATACAACTAGAGAAAATATTGAAGATTAGTATTAGAATGATACCAATGACAATCCACAAGATCACCATTAGGATACCAGAAATGGTGGTGAAAAGATAAGACTGAAGAAAAAGAAAACAAAGATGAAAAGAGTAATGATGAAAAATATGATGAGGACAAGGAGGAAGAAAATAAAGTACAACCATTAGAAAACCCCTATAGAGAGGAAGAAGAGGAAAAGAAAGAAGAAAATTAGGAAGAAACAGAGGCTGGAAGAAGTGAAGAAGAATCTTCAAAGACCATTGATCCATCAAAGCCATCCAAAAATAATCTTAAGGTTCTTTTTTCAAGACAAATAAGGATTTAGCATGTGATTCCACCTCAATTGATTCAACTCCCATCATAGCTAGGCTATGTGGATCTAAGTAAGATCTCACTGGTTCAAAGAATAGAGCTTAGTGGTACCTTTCTTGACTCCAATAAAAAAGAAATTATTGAAACCCATTAGAAAGGGACTAAACTAATAAATGATTCCATCAAGGCTTTGTAGGATACAAGTCTCAGTGCCACAATTGATGACTCCTTAGCTCCTATTGAGAACTTAAAGTTCTTGGTTGATTGACTCAAAGAATATACCTCTAGCCTAAAGGAGCTGACTGAAAAAGAGGTAGAGTCAAGGATTTTTGAGAAAAGGTTAGTAGTATTGTAGGATAAATGTGTAACCACACACAACAAGGTGTTTCAATGCTTAAAATAGGTAAGGGAATGTGAAGACGGAGCCCAGATATTGTTTGTGTATTACATGTGGTGGTCGGATGCCACTCAAGGTATCAAAGATCTAATGGACTCAATAGATTCACAACTTGCTAATGCCTCCTGAGCCTACAACATTGTAGATGACAGAGATTATGCTTCTTGGAATTCCATTTTAGACCTACAAAATAAATTTTTCACTTTGCAAGATGTCATAAGGTGGTTTAGATAGCTTGGAGATCTAGTGAAGTCCAAACACATTCCAGTATCAAGTGCCTTGGCGGATGCAAATAAAATTGAAAAGATAAATCTTAATCCATCCACTCCAAAAGAAGGAGAAGAGAGATTGGTGATGGGTTCATTGTAATCCTCATCATTTAATTTATCAATCCAAGATGGTGTTTATGGTTGTCTGCAAGAGAGAAAGTAGAAAACTCGCTTGACAATCTATTCTACTTGCAGAAATAAATCCTATTTGCATGAAAGGAAATTTACATGAAAGGGAACTAATCTAAGGTACACTTGAATGAATTGAAAATACTAAAATAATTCACAATTTCTATAAATGAAAAGCTTTCTTGGATTCAAATTTAATCTAGAAATCTAGAATTACATTGTTGGAAAATAAAACTACATCTATCATATTTCCTTGGGCTGAAACAAGCCTTTCTAATCCCCTCCCTTTGATCAAATGATTACATTGTATTTATAGAATTCATATTTTGTATCTATCCAGCCAATCCAATAAGAATGTGGATCCAAGATCCTATTTTTGATGAGTTTTTTAACAAAACTTTAAGAAAATTGAAGTTGTTGTCCTCCATCACGCCACTTTTGTCTTAGTCATTTTATGACGTGTGTTGCTCTTTCCCTGCTACAAATCACGCCAAATTCTCAAAATGGTTCTTATATCTTCGATTCTACTTTCCAGATCAGTTTTAATTTTTGAATTTTGTTGAGAAATTAGGGAGATATTGTTGTTTTACTAAGACTGCATTTTTCACAATTTTTGTGCGCCTAATTTTTAGGAAGTTTTCAAGTGTTGAACATGAATGAAGGAATTATTCTTCAGTTCAGTCAACCAAATCAATGATATTTAGCATGAATAACATGCTATAATCATGCAACAACATTTGAGTGATGTGGTAACTTGAGTTACCTTTGGTTGGAAGAAGGAAGCATGAAATTTAATAATTGTGAGAGATCTTAAAACTCAACATGAAACAACTACTCATCCCATTAATTTAGGAATGAATAATGCTCCATGATTTGCATGAATGTAAGAGTGCATTGGGAGTCTTCTCTATCTTCTCATTACTTCTTCAAATCCTTCTAAAGCTTTCAGGAGCTAACTGCTTCAAGTGTCTAGAGCTCTTTGTTGCAAATGTCTATGAAGCTCCTTCTTACCATGAGTTATTTAGTAACTCATTTATATGCATTATATCATCTTAAAAACTTCATGGAGACATATTGGAGGAAATTTGGATTACATTTAATTACTAAAAATAAATCAAACATTTACTTTATATTTTACTTTAAACAAGCTAAAGAACTTTCAATCATTACTCAAATCCATTTTAACACTAATGCATTAGGAAGAAATAGATGATTTTCTTTGATAAAGTATGAGACAATATATGGTTTCATCACTTGGTAGAGTTGGAATCATGGAGTTCTTGTTAGGGAAAAGCGGACCTAGGATGATGGAAAACTTGTTTGGGAAGCCTTTCTCAAGGAATTAGAAGGTGCCCCTAGTTTTGGTCAGAAAGTTGTCTACATTCTTTTTCTATTTTATGTTATTTCAATTTATTTCAAAAAATTCAGTACCAGTACACCCTTTTTCCTTGATTTCAAAGGAAGAGATGACAGTAAGGGGGAGCAATTTTGAAGTTTTGGGAGAAGTTGAGAAAATTTGGTGTATACTTCAAAGGGGGAGTTTGTACGGTTTGTGTTCAAAATTTTTGGAGATTCATTTTTTGGCACATGTTTCCATCAATGAAAAAGGGGGAGATTGTTGGAAGAATGAATAAGAATCCCTCTAGTGTGTTTTCATTGATGCCAACATTGTTTGTTGACAATTTTTGTCTATCTGGTAAATAGTGTAGTGTTTGTGCTACTTTGATCTGGTAATTTGGTCCAGAATTATTCATTTTAGAAGATTAGCCTATTTAGTTTTAGTATGTTATTTAGGATTGTTAAATTCATCTATCAACAAGTTTTCAACAATTTTGGTTGAATGGGTTGAAAGATACAAATGACAGAAGATCAACATACAGTTTTTTTCAGAGTTGTGCAGAGTGGTATGAGTTATTTGGTCCAGATTCTTTCGATACCTTGATCCAGTCATTGTAACTCTGGGAGATGATTTATAGGTGTAAAATCTACATGTATTACAATGGCACATGCTCATATGATCATATGGTTGATTGGTGTTAGTCAGCTTGGCCTATTTTTGTGATTAAGTCCTCTTTTGGCCAACCTTATACTTGGATAAGTGGTATGAAGATTAATATGTTGTGTGGATGTCAAAGAGATCCTTATTAGGTCCAAGCCAACCTAATTTATGCCTTGCACATTTTTTTTTTAGTGCAAAAGGAATTTTGTTTCAAGTTTTGATCTGACAAGCTATTTTTGAATTAAGTATATGTATGTATCCAATTAGGCCGAACTAATTGATGTATGCGGTTGCAATACCATATATATATGGAACATTTTTGTTTTATAGATGTAATGTGATTGTGATAGAAGATGTGTGATAGTGTGATACTATGTGAGCTAGTAAATTTAAATGTATGAGATTAATATCAAGGTGGAATTTCTATGTATGTTGAGCGACAACAAGGTAGAGTAGGATTTTTCTTTTAGAGCTTAATTGGAACTAAATTTAGCACATGAAAGGTGTATTCTATCAGTTCACTTCTTGGCAATGAGCCACACTCCATTTTGTAATCATTTCAGACTATGAGCCTTTCAAGGATAGTGTGTTATGGCAATGTGCCCCTGTAATATCTTATAACCGGTTATAATATATCGTGAGCTAATCCTCACCCTAGTTTTTTCCATTTCAAGTTTTCCACATAAAAATCCTAGTGTTTGTGTGTCATGTGGTGTTATGATTTCTTTCATGTCTTTGTTTATAGTTGCAGTTAGATGTGCTTTAATTTTTGGATGGTTTATAGCTAAATTTTATAATAGAATATTGATTCAGGGTATGTGCAAGATCATCATGGAAAAAACAGGCACTTAAGTGGCAAAAAATTCAGAAAAATCAAAGTTCGACAACTTGATGTAAAAATTTGAATAAGTTATCTATATTATTTCAAAAATATGTAAGAATAGAATTTGTAGCAAATTGAATGTAGTTTCTAAACTACTAGTTTTTTTTTTTTTTTTAATCTATTTGGTGAAAATTTGAAATAGGTTTATTTCAATGCAATATTACTTAAATTTCAAGGAAAAAATAAGAAGTGTTTGTTTGACCACCCTAACCACAATAAAATGATAATATTTTTTTATAATATTTTAGATATAAGTATAGGACGCATGTCCCGATGTGATGCATATTTTTTTGTAATTTTTTTCCAAGTAAATAATTAATTGTGAATTTTTTATTACAACTTTTGAAAAATATAAAAACTTGTATGTCTAACCACCTTAACTTGGTCAAAACTTCATGAAATTCAATTTTTTTTTTACTATAGTATGTGAAGCATAGAATGTGACGCATGTTTCGGATTCCAAAAATGTGATGCCGTTTGAAAGTTATAGATGTTTTTCAATCAGCCTATCAATTAGGACTTTGGTCGCAATTCAAATAGAAAATGAATAATATTTATTTATTAAATTCAAAGTAAAGCATAATTTATATTGGTGAAAAGCTGAGAATCTCCTTTAAAAACCCTTTTTGTTTCATCCATTTTGGGTATAAAAAAAATAGTCAGCCACATACCTTACACATACCCATCATATCACCACTTTTTGGCCCATCATGATCCTACACATACCCTTCACCCCCCTCTCAGTATTCTGGGTGTACAATAGGAGTCATAAATCCTCTTCAAAATCCTACAACATCTCCCCATCTCCACTTGTAAATACTCCAAATCCCCCTTTCCAAATGACAAGGCATCATAATATAGAAGTTTTAGAATGAAAAAACCATTGTGGTTTCCAAAACAACATGCCAAAAAAAAGGCTCCTTGACAAACCCACACCCACCTTGAGGAGAAATCATAAAATAATTAAAATTACTAAATGTTCACATGACCCTCACATGGGCACCTAACTCATGGCCAATCAATTTGGTTAATTCTAGAATCTCCATAACTCCTCAATGGCTCTAAGGGCTCCAAATATGAACATGCATAAACATGCAAATTTGGTAGACCAACATGCAAATACATGCAATTCAACATGTAAGAGCATGCTTACAAAGTGGTCCCCACCAAGAAATGGGACACCCAAAGAGAATATTCCCCTTTTTATACCATGGTAACATTTATCAAAGTAAATACCCATCAAGATTATAATTATAGAATCACATAGGAAATATTATAATATTTGGAAATTTAAAATAATTAATTTCCCACACAGCATTAGCCCACATAAGCCCTTATTGAAAATTAAAACAAAAATTATTTTTGGGCGATGCAGGATTGCTCTTACACCCTATATGCTCTTACATCACACACCCAAGATAGGAAAAAAATTGTGAATATGGATTCACAAAATGGAGTTGAGTACCATCCTTTCAGATTGCAAGCAATCCTTAGCAAACTCCATCACTGAATTTGGTGCCTACAACTAATTCTTCTTTCTCCTCTTCCAACACTTAGCTAGAAAAAGAAACCTCCTCCGCTAGCAAATCTTCTCTTTACTCCTCTTCCTTGATGTGGAATCAACTCCACCGTAACTTGGCACCTCCTCCAAGTGTATCTCACATTCTCCTCCAATATTGTGGGATTCAACCCACCATATTATGGCCACCTCCACTAAAATGAATTTGCACTAAACTTTGCAACACCATACAAATCCTTCTCTAGATACCAATCATCACTAGAAAAATATATTTGAACCATCTCATCTAAATTCACTAAATCATACATCTCAACATGAAAATAATTATTATCAAATTCATTGAAATAGGAATTTACCTTCTCATCACTTATTGCATCTTCAACTTTGTTTTCTTCTTTCATGCCTTCTACAAGACATGTAAATGTATCCCCTCTCTGACTTACAATCAATGCATCCCACTTTACTTCTATCACTACAATTTGTATTATTAAATCATCTTCATTCGCCTTTATGTCCTTTACTGGACTTTTCTCTACTGCATCCTGATTATATTCACATTTATCTTCATAACAATGTTCAAAAAAATAAAACTTTACATCAATTTTCTCCGCTGCTGCAACTCTTTCCTCGCTTTCTCTTACCATTTCACTCAAACACAAATCATCTTTAGTTTCTATCTCATCAAATTTTAAAAAAAATATTTTCCTTATTGTTGCAACTTTCTTTTTAGCTTCTTCATACTCACCCAATCCCTCCCTCTCTCTCTTAGGATGCTCCCTCCCTCTATCCCTTCAAACCCTCTCTCTCTCTCTCTCTCTCTCTCTGGTCACTCCTTCCCTGTATCCCTCCCAACCCCATCTCTCTCACTCCCTCTCTCACTCCCTCTCTCCCCTCCCTCTCTCCCTTCATCCTCCCTCCCTCCCTCTCTCTCTCTCAAGTCTCTCCATCCCTCTATCTCTCCCACCCCTCTCTCTCCCTCTCTTTATCTCTCTCTATCCATCCATCCCTTCCTCTACCCCTCCCTTCCTCTCTCTCTATCCCTCCTCCCCTCCCTCTCTCTCTTAGGATGATCCCTCCCCCTATCCCTCCAACCCCTCTCTCTCTCTCAAGTCTTTCCCTCCCTCTATCCCTCCCACCCCTATCTCTCTCACCCCCTCTCTATCTCCCTCCCTCCATCCCTTTGTCCCACCCTCCCTCTCTCTTTGTCCCTCCCTCTATCCCTCCTACCCCCTCTCTCTCTCTTAGGTCTCTTTCTCCCTCCCTCATTTGTGTTCTCTCTCTCTCTCTCTCTCTCTCCATCCATCCATCCCCCTCTTTATCCCTCCTTCCCTCCCTCTCTCTCTCTCTTAGTATGCTCCCTCCCTCTATCCCTCCTACTCCCCCCTCTCTCTCCCAGGTCTCTCCCTCCCACCGTTACTAGATAACTCCTTGTCCCTCTCTCAAGTCTCTCCCTCCATCTATCCCTCTCACCCCCTCTCTCTCTCAAGTCTCTTTGTCCCTCTATCCCTCCTACCCCCCCTCTCAGGTCTCTTACTCCCACCCTACCTAAATATCTCTCCCTATTCTCTCCTCCCTTTATCCCTCCCACCCTACCTAGATGTCTCTCTCTCTCTCCCTCCCACCCTACTTAGATAACTCTCTCACTCCCTCTCTCTCTGAGCTCTCTCCCTACCACCCTACCTAGATAACTCTCTCTCCCATTCTATATATATTATAATGTAGTATATAACATAATATATATTATAATATATTATATATACTATATATAGTATATAGTTATATAATATATTTATTATATATTAATAATACAAAATATTTTAAATATAGTAAAGGTAACGGATATTTGTTACAAATAGATATATGTTTTGAATGAGTACCCATTTGAAACATTTATTCACTTTTTGTAATAAAATTAGCAGCCTTGGGATTTTCCTTTGAGTTTCCTTGGGATTTGGCTTGGGGATGTCATACATGGAAAGTCAAATGCAAAAACATATTAAGAAAATTTTCTTAGTTATCCAAAGTTCACACTTGTGGTTGACTAATTTTTTAATCCAAATTTGATAAAACGAAAAGGGCTTATTGAGAAAATTTTCAACTTTCCACCAATATAATATATTCCTTATTTTGATTTTAATAGATATTTATTATTAATTTTCTACATGCATTATGACTAAAGTCTTGATTGATAGGCCAATTGAAAAATATCTATAATTCTAAAAACTATTTCACATTTTTTGAATCAAAAAGATGTGGCACATTCTATGCTTCCCATATTATATGATAAAAAGAATTGAATTTCATAAATTTTTGGCCAAGTTATGGTGGTCACACAAACAAGTTTTAATATTTTAAAAAAATTCTAATAAAAATATCATAACTAATTATTTACTTGTAAAAAAAATAGAAAAAAAAATGTGGCACATCCAGGCATGTGTCCTCTACTTATATTGAAAGTTTAAAAAATATATATTTTTTCTTGTACTTAGGTTGGTCAAACGTACAGCGAATTTTTATTTATTTCCTAAAAATTTAATACTATTGCATTGAAATTTCAAATTTTCACCAAATAGATTTACTTTTTTTCTAAAATAGGAATAGTAGCTTAGAAACTAAATTCAATTTTCTACAAATTATGTTCTTACACATTTTTCAAATTATATTAACAACCTATTCAGTTTTTTATGTCAAGTTGCCTAAATCTATTTTTTTGAATTTTCATTGCCACTTAAGGGCCTAGTTTGGACCCCCATGATCTTGCACTAACCCTTAGGATGGATTAGATTAGATGATATTAGATAAGAGCTAAGGTCCTCAAAATTTCAATGGTGGGATAGATTAGGAATATTTGAAGACAAATTGGATGGATTAGAATGAATTATTAGAGGGAATAGTTATATGGGTTTAGATGAAGAGACCTTTGATGGGGCGAGGTGATTTGGTTTGGGTGATTAAGGCTAGATTGTATTATTAGGATGAGGTAGATTAGAGGAATATTATATTGGGTTCGATTGAGGAGATTTGGATTTGATGGGGAATCTTGACCTTCGGAAAATTTTGAAAAAATAAAGCAATCAACAAGAGCTTAAAGGAAAGGAAATTATTTTAGATTTTAAGGATTTGGATTATAGGGGTTACATGAATTTTGATAATTAAAACACTCCATGAACATTAACAACCTATTTTTACATAGGTAGGTCTATCAATCCCTATAGGATCACAAATATACTATCTATCAAATGATTGGTAACTATGGAGTGCCAAATTGCATGGGATCTATTACCATTGGAGGTATCAAGGCCTTGTCCAAGGTAGATTTACCTCTCACCACTTGAAAGTATGTTTTTAATAACTTTTGGGGGCTAATTGCTTACTAGTACACTACATGAAAGAATGCATAGTTGGTCTTAGACTAGGATAAATAATGGTTGTTAGGTGCATACTCAATATATTACAAGGCTTTATGAGAATATTAAAGGTAATCATCTTTTTCATCTGATGGTAAGAAGTTGGAAGTAACAGATGTGAATCATGTACCTAAGTTAACAAAAAATCTTCTCTCAATGAGTCAAATAACTCAACATGGTTATAAGGTGGAGTTTTATTCAAATAAGTGTCTAATCAAGAACATTAATGATGGATTCAAAATTGTGGCTACAGGAGTTGAGAGTGATGGCATCTACAAATTTTTAGCATTTGTTGATAAGAAAGCTTACATTACTACAAGTTCCTCCATAAGTGAGTTGTGGCATCAAAAGTTTGGTCACTTAAACTATCAAAATTTGGTTGTGATTTCAAAGATGAATATGGTTGATGGACTACCTTGGATAAAGGTAAACACAAATGTGTGTACATGATGCATGGTTGGAAAACAACATAAGGACAAGTTTGAAAGGTCCACATGGAGGGCAAGTAAATCTCTTGAACTTGTCCATAGTGATTTATGTGGGCCAATGAATTCTCCCATCAAAGGGAGGAGCTCAGTATATCTTAACATTCATTAATGATTTTTCAAGGAAAGTTTGGTTCTACTTCCTTAAGCAAAAAGATGAAGTGTTTAGAAAATTTGAAATGTTCAAAGCATTTGTGGAAAATCAAAGTGGGAATAATATCAAGAGAATAAGAACAGACAATGGTGGAGAATATGTCAACAACAGGTTCAAATCCTTTTGTGAATATCATGGGATCAAAAGAGAAATGACTAATAGATATACTCCTTAGCAAAATGGTGTTGCTGAAAGGAAGAATAGGACTTTAGTGGAAATGGCACAGTGCATGCTACAATCCAAGGGTCTTCCTTTATTTCTTTGGGCCGAGGCTATCAATATTGCATCTCATGTCTTGAATAGATCTCCTACAACTTGTTTAGAGAATATCACTCTTGAAGAAGCGTGGAGTGGAAAGAAACCAGATGTTAAGTATTTTAGAGTATTTGGATGTGAAGCATTTGCGTACATACTAGATGAGATTAGAGAAAATAAATTTGATAAGAAGAGTGTTAAGTGCATCTTTGTGGGCTATGATGATCAAAGGAAAGGATACAGGTTGTATGATCCTAGTGTGGAGGATGTGTTCACAAGTAGGGATGTCAAGTTTAATGAAGGGTTCGAGGATATGATACAATCCTCTCCTATTCCACAAGTGGAAATAGATAATGGTGAATCCTTTAAAATCAATGAAATTTCCAAGGAAACTTCTAGTGCAGTTGAAGAATGTAGTCCACCTCAAAAGACCAAGAGTCTTCAAGAAATTTACCAAAAGACTCAACAAATTAATCATTCTCTAATGACCACCATAATGAAGACCAATGATCCTCAAACATATGATGAGGCTAAAGGAAAACATGAATGGGAACAAGCTATGGAGAATGAATATGACTCTTTGATCAAGAATAAAACATGGGAATTGGTGGACTTGCCTAAAGGAAAGAATGTGGTCAACAATAAGTGGGTGTATATGACTAAGTTCAAGTCAAATGGGAGAATTGAAAAACATAAGGCAATACTAGTGGCAAAAGGGTATTCACAGAGAGAGGGAATTGACTACACATAAACTTTTGCTCCAGTAGCAAAGATCAGTACTGTCAGGACTATTATAGCATTAGCAGCACATTTCAAATGGCCTTTACACCAAATGGATGTTAAGAATGCATTTTTGAATGGTGAAATTGATGAAGAAATCTATTTGACCCAACCACAGGGATTTGAAAGTCCAAGTCAGGAACACTTAGTTTGTAAGTTAAGGAAGTCACTTTACAGCTTGAAACAAGCTCCAAGAGCATGGTATGCTAAGATTGATGAATATTTCCAAACTCAAGGCTTTCATAATAGTCCTCATGATCCAAACTTGTATGTTAAGGAATTTGATGATGGTGGCACAATTATCATTGTACTATATTTTGATGATTTTATTATCATGGGACATAACATGAACCAAATCAGTGACATAAAGATGAAATTGCAAGATACATTTGAGATGAAAGATCTTGGTTTTCTACACTACTTTCTTGGCATCCAAGTATGGTAGAAAGATGATGGAATTTACCTCTCTCAAACTAAGTATGCTTTAGACTTGTTGAGAAAGTTCAAGATGGAAGATTGCAAAGGTGTATCTACTCTAGTTGCTCAAGGATTGGATTTGACTAAGGATATGGATGGTGAGGATGTTGATCCTACCTTATACAAGCAACTTGTTGGGTAGTCTTGTGTACTTGACTCACACTCGACCAGATATTTCATTTGTAGTAGGTGTGGTTTCAAGGTTTTTGAGTTCTCCTAAGGCTCCACATTAGATAGCAGCAAAAAGAATATTGAGATAAGTAAAAGGGACTTTCAATATGGGTGTTTATTATTCTTCTCATGGATATCTACAACTTGTTGGGTATTCTAATTTAGATTGTGCAGGTTGTTTAGATGATTGCAAGTCAACTACATGTTATGTTCTCTCTTTGGGTTTTGGTCCCATTTCATGGTGTAGTAAGAAGCAATCTACTATTGCTTTATCAACTACAGAGGCTGAATTTACTGCAGCGAATGAGGCAGCTAAAGAAATAACTTGGTTGTGGGCTATTCTTTCAGTACTCAAACAACATCAAACAGAGCCTTCTTTACTTCATTGTGACAATCAAAGTGCCATTATGTTTTCCAAGAATCCAGTGTTTCATGCTCGAACAAAACATATAGAGGTCTATCACCATTATATCAGGAATCTCATCCAACAAGAGGTGTTTCATCTTAAGTACTATAAATCAAAAGATCAGATAGCAGATCTCTTTACCAAGGCCCTATGTGAACCTAAGTTTGTATATCTTAGAGGCCTTTTAGGTTTGAGAGCAATCATATGAATAGTTGATGGTAAGCATTCATGGGGGGTTATTGTGAATGTCTACCATCATATTAGTGAATAATTGTAAATGCGTACCTAACAAGGCATTAGGTCAGGACCCATATATTCTAGATTATGGAGGGATATTAGTATAATCAATTTATGGGGAGATGTTAGAATAATTTAATTACAAGCACGTTTTTCACATAGCCAACATCTTTTCTGACATAGCTGCCTACAGCCGACTCACATCATCCACGTTGAATCCTATCTCAACTGCTCATAATAAATTTCTGAGCTAACTCCTTGCTGCACAGTGTGTATTGTATTAATTACAATTTCATCTATAAATGAAATGCTCTAGCCTGTGTTTAACAGTGCTCCAAATCTGCTGCTTCTCAATTAGTTTTGAAAAAGGAGCCTATGGAAACAAATGTCCATTAGCATTCTAAAAACATTATAAAAACACTCTATTTTAACCTTGCAAAGCTTTTAACACATGTTCATTCCCTGTTTTCAGGCTTCCATGCGAGAGATATTCTCTAAATGCAGCGCCCAACAACCTTGAGTCCAGCCAGATGCCTGGAAACAGCAGTATTCCATGCCACGTCCAAACACAGCCAGCTGGACGTGCCCTACATGCATAATCAGTAACGAACCTTAGAAGTTAGAAGTGTTCTTTAATTGTTCATCTCTCCTCTGCCTCATTATGGATGATGTTTTTCTAAAAATTTGGAGAAATGGAGATTTATTTTTCAAACCAGGAAAATCCTAACAGTCCAACATTAAGAGAGCAGATTAATTTTTTACTCTGCCCTGAATTCAAGACAATAATTCATTTATGTTTGACTTGGGTCTCTGTATCAACTAACAATTATTCAAGAGGAAGATGATACAAATAATTTACATAGATACAAATAATCCAAATGATTGCCATGTTGAAGCATATAGCATATATTCATAACACCATTCACAATCGCTCCATTTGCAGCTCCGTATCTTTCTTGTAGCATTCAAATCAAACATGCACGAATTCATATGATTTATCATCCATATAAAAAGCATAAAACCAAGCAGTAATTCCCTAAAAGTATGTCAATGGGTGTGATTGAGTCTTGATGCAGAGCAATTATCCTTGGGAAGTCTTGATTTCAACTCCCACCCAGAAATTGTTGGAGAAATGGGGCCCTATTTGTGACCCCCAATTAGAAATGTCTAAGCCTTTGATGTGCCAGATTTACCAACAAAATAGCACAATGCCTCACCAGTGCAAGGGTTGCTGCTAATAAATTTAGGTTTTCATCAAATTTGATCGACATCAAATTCTACTGCAGGTAATAAAGTGCAAGGATCCGATGACTGCTAAGTTTAACATAAAAACATGTTAGTGTCATTTCAATATTTGCCCAGAACCCGATAGAAATCCTATACATTCATTAATGCTAGATATAGTGTTGAATCACAAGCAAATATGCAAGATATGGTATGCTTACAATTGGGAGGATGTCCATCCAAACAATGCCTTTACATCCAAAACTGCCAGTGACACTAAGTATCAGAAACCAGGGAGAGAAATAAATGTATAATTCTTACCTTTCCCAAAAAAATACCACTCCCCCACCTACTACAACATTCTATCAATAATAGGTACTAATGAGTATGTGGAATCACATTTAACAGAAATGCTGACAAGCCTCATTACTTGGTACAACTTATGAGCCTAAATAACCTAATTTGGATATCAGATTTTTTGTGAAGCCTATGTGAGCTTTTGGTTGAACTCTAAGAACAATGATCTAGCCTCTTCATTCCCCTTTCAATAACGGGTCATTTTCTTTCATTTCCACTTCATGTTCCTCGCCTTATTTCTAGATGCTTATTAAGGTCTCAATGTTTTATGGGTGTTCATAATTATCAAAAGCAAAAACAACCATTTGTTTCATGTAATGCTGTGAAACAAAATTACTACACAAAACAACTCAGCAGTCACACAGACAAGCTAAGGAGCCAAAATATTTTGACAGAGAAGGACAAAAGGACATACAGGAAAGCTACCAAAAAGAAAGTTTTAAGGGCATCATAAAGTCTGAATACATGTACATGACACATAGCAAAAGACCCTGCACCAACATTTACACCTGGTTGCATAGGGTCCTCATTGTACAGTGGAGCTGGTATTTTCCTTTACACTATGTTGTATTTGAATGCAGGGATCTTCACTAGTTAAACCACAATATCTTTACCCTATAGAGCTAAGGGTACATAGCAGGAGAAAAGTGCCACTTCAAAAAGAGGGAACACAATACAATTCGTTTTATCTGAATTATGCAAGCAATCTGACCGATGTTGAATAGAAACGACCCCTATCAAGACTTCGAAGCCCCTCCCATGAAAGGGCATTTGTGACATTGAATTTTACAAAATAGATCTGTAAGATTCCTACAAACACTTTTTCGTAAGCAATCTCACAGAATTTGACCCATCAAAAACTTTATAAGTAGCATTGTCTCAATGGCGTTGATGAGTAGCAAGAAGAGAAAATTGTTGCACCCTCTGTTGAACCAAACAATCAAAATCAATAGCAAAAGTACAGATGTTGAAAGAAAATGGGTGCAATGGGAACCCATTTTCTCTTATTCTACAAAGTGGGTTCCGGTTTTATTTTTTTTATTCACAAGAAGGGTCAACAGCTACACTGCCTCATTCTCACACTCAAGAGATAACGTGGATAACTATGAGGGCAGAGGAGTAAGAGAAGAAGAATTAATTAAACAAGCATGTGGGTTACTGCAATAGAAAAGGTGGGTCCAAGCCCAATCTACAATAAGGTCTCTTGTTCTCCTAAAGACATGCGATACAACTCCCCTGTCTATATTTAAAACAATCATGGCTGCCCCTCAATCAAAACCAGCACTTTTCAACTTTGTGATCAAAGCCTATGTTGAGGTCAAGATGGCGTTACAAGCTATAGAAACCTTCCTCGTGAAAGATAATGGTATAGTGCCCTCTTTTTCCTCCTGCAATTTACTTCTTGAAGCTTTGGTTATGTCTAGACAAACCAATAGGGCTTGGGAAGTTTTCTCTGAGATGATGTCAATGGGCATTAGTCCTGATTTGTTTGCTTTTAATAAAATGCTTCAAGCCTTCTCCAAGGAAGGGCAACTAGATGTTGCTATTGTGTTGTTGTCTAGAATGAATGAATTGAATTGAGAGCCAACTAGATGTTGCTATTGTGTTGTTGTCTAGAATGAATGAATTGAATTGAAAGCCTGATGCATTTTCTTACAATGTAATTATCATTGGACTCTGTAAAAAGAAGCAAATGGAACAGTCAGGAAAACATTTTTCGGAAATGCTTAACAGGAGTGTGGTTACTAATCATATTACTTATAATGTCTTGATTGATGGTTACTGTAAATCTAGGAATCAAGATGGGGCTTTTGAGATTCTGAAATGCATGCTTGCACAAGGTGTGAGGCCCGATTTAGTGACCTACAATTCCTTGATTAATGGGCTTTGTAAAAGTGGTAGGGTAGAGCAGGCCAAAGGGACTGTAAATAAGATGTCTAAGCATGAATTGGAGCCAGATCGTGTCACTTATTACACATTAATTGATGGATACCTAAGACTTGGAGATATACACGGTACTTTAGAGTTGCATAGCTTAATGATAAGAAAAGGTATTCAAATTGATATTTTTAGGTACAACATTTTGTTCAATGCACTCCCCAAACAAGGGAAAATGAGGGAGGAAAAAGACACTTATAATGAAATGATTGGAAAGGGTTTGAGTCTTGATAGAGTTGTTTATAACACACTTATCGATGGGTATTCAAGGCTAGGGAATATTGAGGAAGCTCTTTGGTTACACCAGGAGATGGGAAGAACAGGCATTGTGCCTAATGTCATTACTTACAACGCACTGATCAATATGAATTAGAAACTCTAAATGGCGTACCACCCAAAATGCCAAGAGAGTAATGCTACAATATATGCCGTTGAAACAATCACGAAAAGATATTACTCATACCAAGATGTCAATGTCATTGTGCATAAGTACATATGTCTAAGATACATGTTCAATGATCAATGTATATTGTGCCAACCATGACAATTAGCCAATCTGATGATGCTAAACAAATAAACAAATGTCATCATGTATACCATGTGTGTTATATACCTGTGATCATGTCAATCACCAACAACCATATACCTATGGTAGCAAAATACCAATCTGATGGTCCTTGTGTGGCTTGTTATCAAGGGCAACAACTGAGGGTGCAACAGGATTTAGTATTGGATGAATTGGAGGCAACAAACTCAAAACCGCAAATATTTTGAAAACCCAAGAACTGAAACTGTTAGGAAACCCTGCTTCAAATTTCAAACCATACGCCAGGTCAGCAATAAATGCTTGTCATCAAAAGTAGAGCGATTTGGTATCGGATGAATTGGAGGCAACTGACTCAAAACTGCAGATATTTTAAAAACCCAATTCATTTTTGAAACTTTAGTTGCAAGACAATAACTACATAAAAAACCATTTAAATACTTTCCCATCAAACTCAGTTCTGCCACATCTTTGTATAATAGAATCTAATATCTTCATATATAACCTTACAAATGAGTTTCTAATATCAAAATGAATAGAAGCATTAGTAGAACAAGTAAGTTTTAAAACTAGCGCTTGTGCCTATAGGAGGTTCAAGGGAGATGTCGATAGGAAATTAGAGGTAAAACATAAATGAAAAGTATCAATATATAATTGGATATATCAAATTATAGTTACATATACATTACGCATGGTATAATATAAGTAGGTACATAATTTTGTTGGATTTTTTTTAAAAAAAAATTGTGAGATTCCTTTGAACAATTTATATCCAATTTGCATTACTCAAAATTACATAAGAGCATCTTTTTGTATTTTTTGAAGCTCCTCTTTTCAAGCCATGGAATTTCTATGTAGTGAAGAACAATGTTGATTAAATTGCTTTGAACAATTAGTATCAAGTTTGCATCACTGAAAGTAACATAAGAGCTTCACTATGCCTTTTTTGAAGGTCCTTTTTTTAAGCCCTAGAATTTGTATGTAGTGAAACACAAAGTTGTTACATGATACATTCATAATTCGGAAATATTTAACTAGATATGCAAATTTAACAAAAAAAAAGAAATTGAGAGTAAATCTTGTTTCTTTTTTTTCGTCATCATTGATTGTCCACTTGTAGAAGATACATTTTGTAATTTGAAGCTTCTCTTTTCAAGTCATGGAATTTCTATGTAGTGAAGAACAATGTTCATTAAATTGCTTTGAACAATTAGTATCAAGTTTGCATCGCTCAAAGTAACATCAGAGCTTCACTATGTCTTTTTTGAAGGTCCTCTTTTTAAGCCCTAGGATTTGTATGTAGTGAAACACAAAGTTGTTACATGATACATTCATAATTCAGAAATATTTAACTAGATATGTAATTTTAACAAAAAAAAAAATTGAGTGTAAATCTTCTTTCTTTCTTTTCTTCATCATTGATTGTCCACTTGTAGAATATACATTTTGTAATTGATTAATTTTGATATCTTTTTCTCTATTAAAGAAAGGGAACAATATAGTGACAAGTTTTAGAAAGCTATAAATTCTTAAATTCTAGAATCAATTAGACATAACCATGTATTGCAATCAAAGAGAAATGAGAATGTGTAGGTATAAAACATGAATAAAATAAGTATATTGTTTGGCAAAATTCCTTACAGTGATGTCAATATAATTGCAGTTGGTTATATAAACATTGAATTTTATATATTAGAATTGTTGACGATAAACATTCAAATTCTTTTTGCAAAGAATTATATAAAAATGAATAAGGATTTTAATTCCGAATGAAACTATTATGATTGTTCTAAAAAAGTTAGTGACGAAATCTCACTAAAACCCAAGCTCGTGTTTTATCCTTTGTAAGTATACATTTTGCTAATTTTTGAACAAATCAATTCAATTAGTTTTAAAGCATCATATTTATGTGGGCAATCTCTCTTTTATCAACTTGAGGTAAAGTTTTACGAATTCTAAATTTGGTAGATTTAAAAATGGTAAGAATTCTATACATCTATGAAAAATATTCTATTGTGTGGCCAAAGCACGGTGTTGACAAACAATTTATGCTTTTGTTAAGTTAAATTATGCAAAATACTTATGAAATTTAATATATTATGGGTTTATATCTTTTATTTTAAAAAGCAATTGAAAAAACATTACAAATTTATATTTAAATTTAGCATTCTTATCTCTTAAATAGAGGTAATTAGAGGATTTTAGATATGGAGAAATCATTATTTAGGATTTTTTCATGGGAGCTTAATCTAGATTTTGAGAAAGTAGTCATGCAAACTACACCAAGTTGGAAGAAATTTGTAACATATACCCCTTCATAAATGTGGTGTTTTATTTCCACAAGCCTTGAAGCTCCTTTGAATAAGTGCCAAGAATCGAAGTGATAAAATTAACCAACTACACATGAATGTTAATGCTTTAATCTTGTTGCTTACGCCAATGATAAATGTTAGTTATAATTTTTTAATTTCTATATAAATAATAAGAAATGTTTTAATGGTGAACTTCTGATGTTGAATTCCCGTGCTTCTCCCGCATCTTTTAATCTTTCCTCCCTGTGCTTCTCCACAATTCTCTGCATATACGAATCTCATTTCTCATATATCTTCTTCACAACCTTATTGTACCCTTGAGAATCAAACCATTTCAACCAGGGAATATAATCCCCAATATCAATTACTCCATTAAGCATAAATGATTCTTCAATCAGATGTGGCTAAATCTACCGAAATCCCTAATTCCTCTCTAAAATACCCCTCATCTGTAATCATAGTCATCAGAACATTAAAAGCCAATTTTGAAAAAACACTTCTCATGTTTACAATACTCTGCGACTGTGTCTGCTGAAACAAACAGTTTTAGTGCTCTATTAATTTATTGCAGTCTCTTGGGTCTGAATGATTGGATTCTTTTGGAAGACAAGAGCTCAAGTACACAAATTTTTCTAGCACTTTGCCAATAGGGGCCGTCAGGAGCCCGACCCAACATAGAAAAATTGTAGCTCAAATGCTGACCTTGTGCAAGCCGAGGGCGAGATGCAAAAGATTTGTCATTTACTGTAAAAGATTCTTTGACTAAATCTGAAGAATTTGTCACTAAAACAGGGGAACTACCAAATTTTAGATGCATAATGGGTCCATAGAGTGTTCACAACAAACTTACAATCTGGTGAATTGGCCTGGTTTTATCTTTTAGAAGTTGAAATTGCCCAATAATAGGGACCTGGAGATAGATGGATCCTATAATTTCAATTGTGTTTTAGTAAAATTGTTGCCAAAAGAAAAACTGTGGCAGCTCCCACCAGAAATACAGACATCATAGTAATCGTATAAATTAGAATTTATATTACTTTGCACTAATAAATTATATAATATACATAATATCTTATCAAGAATTTATCACGTGATTTTTGAAGCACCATGTAACTTTTCATACTCCTTCCCGCCTTTGGTTCACGATGATAAACTTGAGGCATTAATTCATTTATACCCAAATAACTTATTGCTTCCACTTGTAGCAGGATCATAATTTTGATCCACAATCTTTCTTAATTACTGTGTTGTGTATCAATTCTGCGGTAAACCTCGTGATCTTGAGTATATTGATCTTAGAAATGTGAACAGTCACACAATACTATCAAGTATAAACAAAATATAATACATTGTATGTATTTAAAATCCTCATAATTATTTCAAGAAAAACGTTGGTCCTTTCTTAGCAAATCTTACAGAAAAAGATTTGGAAACTATACAAATCCCAAATGTCTCAACACATCCAATGATATCATATTCAACACAAAACATTTTTTTTTCTCAAAACAAGCAGAGTAACTTTGTATGTAATTTGACAAAGAATGGGTTGTATGAACACTTGAAATGTATGCATTTTTTGGCCAGAGAACCATTAGTGTATTTTTTTGGCTTTTGGCTTGATACAAATGACCTGCCCAGCCCTGGCTTATGAGCTTAGGTTTTATCTAACCTTCTATATAAACATAAATAAATGAATAACAAAGAAAAAAGACCAGCAATAATAAACAAGATGATAGTCTAAGGAGCACAATTGCAAGCCTTGTGAAAATACTATTAAATATAAAACAACTATAGGCCTTGAAAGAATTCAACATGTTACAATGTTACAAAAATCACAAGACAGAAAGAAGAAATATGGAGTGATTGGTTTTAACTTTCTAAGTAAATTTTGAATATATTGTGCTTGTTGGGTTTGCAGTGTTGTCACTCTTTTTACCAAAGCCTGGCTCAATTGTTGGTGCTTTGGCTTGCAAAATTTTCACCAATTTCAACTAATATCACAACCCACTTTTTAGTTTTTAGAATGAGCTATTGCTGCATCTTTGAAGAAAAAGAGAAGGCTACTGGAGGTACACCTGCTTGTTCATTTCCCAGAGAGTGAGAGTGTATAAAAGAGTTCATGAGTATTGGAGGTCATCCTGAGAAAGAAAAAAACACGAGACATAATTGGCCTTCTGCGTATAAATTTCATTAAAAATCAGCCCAGGAAAAGTTGAAACACTGTTGAATATAACAATACAGGAAGCTAACATGAATAGTGTCTAGAAGTCCTGTAGCGTAAAAAAAATGTATTGTGTTAAATTAAAAGTTGTCAATTTATGGGGCCAAAAGGAGCTTAAATTTGACTATCTTTAAGAAGAAACGATAGAATAAGATCTTTTGGACGGACAGATTGCAATCTGATATTAGCATAAGTTCACAGCCCAATCACAAATGTCAAAAAACTATAGTGTATGCTGTTTATTGAGCATTGGACAGAATGTGCGAGTCTATAAAGAATATCCCATGTAATCGTTTAGAACTTTAAAGCGAGCCTTGAGAAACAAAGCATATTGGACATCATCAGGCTCATTTCCACAGAGGAGTATCATGGGTTTGTTTCATAAGCAGAACATTGTTAACCTAACCGAACATGACAAGCTACCTCAAAAAGCATCCAGAAGCTGAGAAGCATCAACATAGGCACTGTTAATTAAGAATTTAAATTTTAGGTTTAAAAACAGTTTAGTCATTGAATATTGAAGAGAAAGCAAAATCAAGTCTGTTAGCAACACAGATTCATCCAATATAAGGATATAGCTACATCAAAATTGTGAAGGATAATAGAGAGCTCTACCTATTGAACATCTGACACTGTCTGAGGATGTGCAAAATAAGAAATAATGGTTTAGAGAGAACCTTGAACAGCACAAAAAATCAGACATAACTGGCCAAAGTAAGTTTCGTGTGTTGACTAGTGGATATTGAGCTAAGAAGTGCATTTAACAACTGTATACTGTGCATAAATGACTATCACTGCAAAAACTTCATAGGCTGAAATACTGTCAACCTAATTCAAATTTTCAATGGCAAGTATCCAGAAGCAGGGTAGATCAAAATATATATTATATTATATGTAAAGTTGTAAATTTTGCAAAAGGGACTTTGACGCGTAATTATAATGTACATTATATTACACTCAAGATCTAAAATTTCCATTCAAGAGCAGAACAAAATCAAAATTTTCATTATATCAGAAATGTAAAATAATCAGAAATGTGACAAAGAAATAAAAGAACAATAAAAGGGCACAAGATAGAAAAACAAGGGGTTCTTCAGGTCAATAACTAATTGGGAAAAATGTAAATGCAAATAAATTTAAAAGCTCCTTAAAACAGGATTGAAGTAAGCAAAAAGAGCAAATTTCCAAAAAGCTGATTCACTAGAGTCGAGAATGTCACCAAACCTATAAATCTATGGTGTTTCATATGTAACGAAAAGAGGGTTTAAAAGAACCAAAACCTAGAAGAAGCAAACTCAGAGATGTCAAATAGAACTATATTAGAAAGTGAGCCTAAAATTGTGAACATGATGAATAGATAACATTAAGAAAAGGATCAAAATTCAACATAATTTTCGCCCCTTTCATTGCAGACATCTAAAAGAGAAGAAACTTCACCAGTATAAATACTTATTGTGTAGGGACATCCGCTGGAGTTGTGGACTCTAGGAAGCAATCCATGTTCCCTTAATTAGATCTTCTGGAAGAAGCAGATGAGTTTACACTTTGGCATTTCTCTTTAGAACAAGTTCGATTTTCAAGCTCCCAATTCTCTACAACTGACTTATTAACCTTGGTAGCAGAAGCCTCGTCATTATGACCAACATATTACCTTGGACACTGAGCGCAGTAATAAGCCCTGCCACTATGTAGATCGCTGGAACAGTCGGTCGCCCATGTTGCCCTGCCCCAATTGTAAACCAGTCACAAACATTTGCAAATTCTCGATTTTAAGCCCTATATTTCTTAAACCTCGATGCTCAAACCCTAAAAACAATACGCATGCCTAATAACCCCAAAAATGATGTCCATGAAAACCATATCACAAAAACAAAAAAACAGACACAAGAAAATGTAAACAAGCAGAATTTATACGAAGCATAGTACATAAAGAGGAAAATGAAAATAAAAATGCAATCAATGACGAGACAAACCTGTTGTTTGGTGAGACAGCGCAGATAAACTCTTCATCATAGCCTCTCTCAACGCAGCTTTTTGGGGATGTAAAATGACAGTTGATGGATTGATCAAGTCACCTCCAAAATATTTATGGACATCTCGGGTGGTGATGAAAGGCGGCGGGATTTACTAGCAAAGCATAATTATGAAGGCACTAAAAGCGAAGATATATGAAATCTGTAAACCTTACACACAATCTAGACTAGATTGATCTGCATTTACTCACTCTGCCAATGCAACCAACCTCCAGGAAATTATTTAACAGCAAGCTGTTTCTGGCTCGAGAGAGGGGTTTACGGTAAAACACATGGCTGTCAAATGGTATGTCGTGTGTGAGACAGGTATCCCAATGGCTTGTGGGCCGGCAAGTCCACAATAAAAGCCTCTCGGCTAAAAATACTGTTGCTTGGAAAATCATTCATAACATTTAAAACCGTACAAACTCGCATGATAGACAAAAGAAAATTAGTGGAATCACAGACTACTATATGAACTCAGAAGTTGGCTGCAATGGGTGAAAATAAGAAATTATAGCAAGAAACATATATACGCATTACCTGAAACTGAACCAACAAACTCTCCATTGATGAAGAGCTTTGTGTATTTCACTGTGATTGGAGATTTCATTGGTTGACCATCAATGTTTATGTCATAGCTATAGCTTAATACATAACCCAACAAAGAGAGTGATTCTCCTAGAAGGATGTAAAACCAAATGATTGACACCCTTCTTGTGGGCCTTAATGGTCTTCAAGTGTAGCAACAAATCTGAATCCCAATTACAAATTGTGCCATCCAAGGATCCACTCAACAAATTCCTAGGATAAGAACTGCTGCTGCTACAATTATTGCCATAGCATTCATCTCCAAGAAACAGAGGCTCGCTATTGCAGCACTGTGCTGGAGGAGAGAACCCACTTCAAGGTAGTGAGGCATGTCAAATATCTTGATGGTGTCATCCATCCCCCTTGTTACCAGCACAGAGCCTGCCATGGCTGGGGTTTTGATTGGACCCGTGTGAGCAGGATATGTGGAAATGGGGTTGAGGGTATGACCCACGTTTTCTTCTTTCTGTTGTCCCTCATTGATTTTGTTTGGTTTCTTCTCTTTGTTCCTCCCTTCATCCAGACTTCATCCCAGTATAAATCTTTCATAGGAGCCTGCTACCATATTCATGCCAAGGACTCAAAATTTTAGACACAGACAAAAAAACAACTTAGTTTTTATTAAAATAAAACTAGGATTTTCGAAAGATGAAGAATCAGGTGAAGTAAAATCTAAATAGACAGGATTGTATTTATAAATTACCCTGTTACTATCTTGATGACCTCTATGTGAAAGATTCTAGCAATAAAATCTGCAAAGTTCACATCTTTTTAAAAAATGAACGCCCAGCAAGACTATTTTTGCAACAGAGGCGGCCCTGAGACCTAAACTTTAGTTGCTGAAGCATATCTGGATATAAGAATTTGAAGACTCTTCTAATGGCCTTCACAAATGATATGACGTATATTTTGTCCTAATTTAACATATTTTTACATATTACAGCAATAGATAAAACCACAGAATCAATGCCTTACATTTAACAGTTTATAACACAATTGTTTTAAAATGAAATAAAACATTAAAAAAATAATCCCCAACTTCAAAATAATTGCCGAGTTTATTCTCTCAACAAGAGTTGGGAAATTCTTATACTGTTCTGCATAGTTGTTGCTAGTAGTAGAATCATGTACATACTCATTAACACTGTAGACAGAAACCCATTTGCAAAATCAACAGGCCACGGCCATGAGATAGAAAGCAAGTATAGCATTCAAGAATTAGTTTCGCTTCATCCAGTTTAGGGTTTTGCCGTAACAAATCGATAATTAAGATAGAGAACATTTCAAAAAACATATAGAAGATTGAATCAGAAAAATTATGATAATGGCATACTTAATCTCCAAATTGCAAGGCTCAAAATTCTCTTTTGCGCTAATGGTATCACTGGAATTGGGGCTAAGGCTGTTGCGGAAGCTGTTGCAAACAAGCCTAATTTCGGTTGCCTTTTTATTTCTTGGAATCATATTACTACAGTCTGCCTACAGTTATGTGAAATCTATGTTAAATACAATTTCACCATAATTTGTGGTACCAAATAACTAATAAATATTGAAATCAATG
Organism: Sequoia sempervirens; assembly: GCA_007258455.2. Taxonomy (NCBI): domain Eukaryota; kingdom Viridiplantae; phylum Streptophyta; class Pinopsida; order Cupressales; family Cupressaceae; genus Sequoia; species Sequoia sempervirens. The sequence continues at coordinate 34,155 of VDFB02101236.1, read as the reverse complement.
AAAGGAACATTTTGGAAAAGGTGATTATTTTAACCATATAATCAAATGTACTTAGTGCTATTTACTTCAGTAAATCAGACAAAAGGGCACGGTGACTATAGACTCTCATTCACTGTCACTATCACTATTGTCACTGTCATGCCACAACAAACCTTGGGTTTCAAGTACAGAATCACCCTTGCCACCTTTTCTCAGCACATCCTTGACGGTCTCAATTCCTTTTCTAGTAATATGATTCCAAGAAATAAAAAGGCAACTGAAATTAGGCTTGTTTGCAACAGCTTCCGCAACAGCCTTAGCCCCAATTCCAGTGATACCATTTGCATTCAAATTAAGTTCTTTGAGCTGCTCATGACCTTCCAAAATCGCTTCGCATATTACAAGTGATCCATCATCCTTGAGTCGATTTTGCGCTGCATTAAACATTGTCAGCAAGTTTTTTACAGCAAGGCATTCTGCTAAAGCTGGAGCTGCTCTTCGGGTGATACTATTTCCTAAAACCGTTAGAACTCTTAAAGATGGAGCTGCATCCTTGAGGCTGTGGACAGCTACAATCATCCCTTCATCCCCAAGATGTATAAAGTCTAAGTGAACTTCTGTGAGACCTCGATGCCCAGGGATGAGGTGGCTCAGAGCATCTCCGCCACTTTTCCCAAACGTGTTAAATGTTAAAGTGAGCGTTTTCAGACTGCTGCCTTTACTCAAAGCTTTTACTAAAGCATTAAAACCATCGATATCTATGTAGCTTCTGGATAATTCAAAATCCTCGAGAGCGATGCATTTCTTCAGAAGCTCTGAAATGACCACTGCTGCATCATCTCCTGACTTGTTGTTACAGAAATGCAAACATAATCCTTTCAACAGATGGAAGAAGCTCACAAATGGCTCTAGCATCTTCTACAGAAATTACACAATCAATGAATTTCAATTCTTCCAGCATTTTCTGTGATTTCAAGAGTGGTCCAAAAGCTCTGACGACCATCCCTCCCACCAAATCATCTAAAACAAGTGTCAAGGATCTCAGCGTACACCCTTCTAAAGCAGATGAAAATATTGACATAATCTCAAGATCCTCATCTTCATATGGAGGCATATCGCTGGAAAAAATTACAAGTTCCACATCTGTTAAAGTTTTCTGGACATTCTTCAAGGCTCTTTTTGCAACATGGGCTGCGTCCACTTCAAAACCTTCTTCTCCTACACATATCTTTAACTTTATCTTGGTACAGGTATTGTTGGATTCTTCTAAGAATGGCCTGAAGAGCTTTTCGGCTAAACCTTCATCAACAGATCCAAATTCCCCTCTTGACATATCAAAAACATTTTCTCTCACTTCAACTATTTCAGTGAATGCTTCCCTGGATTCTGTCTCAGCAGGGGGTCTTGGCTCACTAACACTGTCAGGGTCATACCACACCTTCCGCTTCTTACGTTTCTCCTCTAACTCAGTGCCACTGTCACTGTCACTGTCACTGTCACTGTCATCAGGGGATTCTGTCTCGGCAGGGGCCTTCTCCTCTAACTCAGTGTCACTGTCACTGTCATCAGGGGATTCTGTCTCAGCAGGGGCCTTCCGTTTCTTATGTTTCTCCTCTAACTCAGTGTCACTGTCACCGTCATTAGGGGATTCTGTCTCAGGGGGTCTTGGCTCAGGGGCAGGGAGAGGGGATCTTGACTGAAAGGCATCCCAAAGTAGTTTGCTTGTTTCCCTTGCATATAACTGTGCAGTAGAGATACCATCCGCATTTGGGCATCTACTAGCATGGTGATTTGCAGCAACAAATGCTTTATCTTCTATTGCTTTAGCATGTGCTCTTGCCTCTTCTTTGCTCAAAAGGCCATGCGTATTGGAAAAACAGAAATCCAAAGAAAGACAATTGATCATGTGTTCTACCAACAACGAGCGTGTGTTCTCACTTGGAGGCCATTCCATGGATGATATTCTCTCTGCATGTTTCTGGGTAGTTGCCATGACCTTTATCAAAAGAAAAGTGGTCTGATTCTGTGATCTGTAACAAAAACAGACCAAAAAAGGATTTTGAAGATAAATAGCTTTGTGTACAATCATACTACAGTTATTTTCATAAAAACAAAGGGTTGCAAGTTAACGATTCTTTGGGTAGCAGCTTGGATTATAATGAACCATAATCTTTTCGCTTCCAAAAAAACCCTTTAAAATGTTTTAAAAACTAGATATTTTGAGAAGCAAAAGAATGCAGTACAGTATCAACCTGCAAGCTGTAGCTGTCACGATTTAATGCAGATAGAACCCTGTTCCCTGCAATCAAGACTCAAAAACGTTATTCAGTCCCAGTTAGCAAATTCTGTAATATGCTATGTTTTTAATCAAGCAAAAACCAAATAGAACTGCAAGAACAGCAGTGCAAACCGATTTGAGATATTCGCACCAAACCAAAAACTCAGAGCTGCAAACTCACCCTTGCCTAGAAGAAAGTGTTGATCTGCCAGAAAATACAAACCAGTAAACACGACTGCATTAAAACTTCTGCAATCACGATACAAGAAAAGGAAAAAATTTATAAAACCCTACAAAAGCATAAATTTCCTGGACAGACGAACCAAAACCAAGCTCCCTACAACTGCTGCATTTAATCTATTCACAATAAACACTAGCAATGGCACCTTGGTGTGCAATGGGTACGCTGAAGGGTCTGTGGAAGGTCAATTAGTGATAGGTTCTGGTTTATAACTAATGAAAAGCCAATACTTAGACATTCAGTAGCAATTGAAATAGCAACCAAAGTTTTTATTTATGATCATTGTGGTTTAAAATGTGAAAGCCCAATTGTGGTGATAATGTACTACTATTTGCAACATGCTCTTAATTTCATATTCTATCCTTACTGCTATCTTCTTATGCTTGATTTTGTCTTCCAATCTGGAGATTATAGGCAGAAATTACCTGAAACATATTTCAAGGATCCTACCCTTGTTTAGGAGTTTCGAACACCATTGCAAGGAGTGTGTAGCAGATTAAAAAGTGTCATGAATGCATAGCACATTTATTAAGAAACAAAAAATGGGTAGATGGAAATGGAACCTACAAGTTTTTTTTACTAGAAGAAGAAAAAGCACGGTGCAGACAGGGAATTTAAGCAACTTTTTCAAATTTGATACCCAATTAACCTCCATAATTGGAAATATGTGAATTGCATAATTTTTCGTTTTAGATTAATCCCCACATCTGTCGCTTTTCAGAAATTTGAGAGATTTGCTTTCCCCACAAAACCAGTGATAGTACCAAACAAATGTCAGATTAAAGACATGAAATTTCCATAGTCCAAGGGAATGAGTTGGAATGTTTTTGGTACAAACTTGTGTAGAGTTTTTTGTATCATGCTACAGTGAATCATGCTTGTATCCAAACTACAGCGACTCTACCTAAGAAATCATGCTTGTATCCAAACTACGACGACTCTACCTAAGAAATCATGCTTGTATCCAAACTACAGCGACTCTACCTAAGAAATCATGCTTGTATCCAAACTACGACGACTCTACCTAAGAAATCATGCTTGTATCCAAAATAATCCTCCACAAACTGATTTTGTGGTTTGGAACCTTCACCAGTCACTTGTAATTGGTCCGTGACATCTCCATACTGTGAGGCAATTAGACCATACACAGTCCATGAAACATGGCATTTTCAGTAGTACCAGAACCACCATTTTGGAATTTTCTGCATCAAATATAAAAATGGAAAAAACACAGTTCTATTCTGCATACTATTCTTCTCTATCAGCCTCTAGTGTTTGTCAACGTTGATAATAAATTCTTCAATGACATGAAAGCTCAATTACAATCTATCATAGAAATAGAAAAAATAGAGATTCACATTTGTTATAAATTAACAATAACCATGTATTTGCCTTGTTTTAACATTGTGTTGTATCCACAATATTCACATCATGGTGAGGTTGGTCACCCACACACATTTCAACACGAGTAAACTAACCATATAGATAAAGTGGTCTACTTTACATGAGGAAACACTAGAATTGGAAGAAAATTGCACCTAAAAAAGGGATTTACTTGGATGGAAAATTGAATTGGCTATAGGTATATATTGTGCTTTGCATGTGACTAGAAATTTTGATTCATGGAACAAAATGGCATCTTAAGAAAGGGAACTAACTTGACTGAGAGCATAGGGTATTGCAGAGTACATTCCTGCAGCCCTTTCTCTGTAGAACACAGTTCTCTCCACTGCAACTACAGGCCGCACAGTTGAACAACTATTGACTCCTAAGAAGATTACAAATCCATATAAGGCACCCCGCAACAATAAAAAGATTGGTGTTGTTGGTCCTGATGTTCAAAAAATATCTAGTTAGCTAATAAGGTAATCAGAAGCTAGGTATTCACTAGGGCTAGAAACAGGTCATTTGATATTTTGGTAGTCTGTGCAGCTAAAATGCTTGGAAAGTAGGATGTCTTGAATGGAACTACGTACGATTTTGTGCCAACCTTCCAAAAGATTAAGTAAAGCACAGACAAGTGTGAATAAGTATCTAACACTATTATAGTCAGGGCTACACCAGTAAGTCCACCATTGCTTCCAGAAACAAGACTTGAATTGTCCAAAGAATGACTGAGAATACTGGGTTGAAAAGTGAAGTTCTTCTGCTTGTGGGGGTGGAGTATTGAGCTCTTTCACCAATGCTTTGTTTCGCCTGAATATTTTTAAAAATGACTGAATGTCAAATATTAGTTTTAGTTGTATGTCGGCTTCTCTTCTGTCCCTGTGTCTCCGTGGTTGCAAATTGATGCCAAAGATTTGTTTCCTAAACTTGCAGTAATTGGGCAGGGTTCTTCTGGAGAAGTGTACAAGGGTTTATGGCTTGGAGTGAAGGTTGCTGTTATGGAGATCCCCATATTTTGCGAGGATTTCGACTCTCTACTGCGAGTGGAAATCGCCGTGCACGCAAAGCTGCAAAACCCTTTCATTGTTAAATTGATAGGTGTGTGTTTGACAGAAAAATACTGCTCAAGGGTACGGACGAGTTAAGTTGTGTGATTTTGGGGAGTCCGGTTTAAGGCTTTACAGTTTCCGGTCCCCTGAAGTCAGCAGGGGAACTTGTTACTGGAGGGCGCTCGAAGTCTTCCAATATCCCCAAGAAGGATTTTCTAAAGGGAATGCAGCCCTTTGAGGGAGTGGATACCAGGAATGTCTACGGACAGATAATACAAAACAAAACGCCGAAATTACAATAAAGCAATGGCAAGGTAGACACGACATGGATTTGCTTAAAAAAAAGAGCCTAGAAAATTTGAAGCAGATGCAAATGGTTTCTGTAATGCAGAAGGTTAAAAAAATACAATAAACTGAAATCATGGGAAGTAGCTTACCTACAGATTCTGCGGAAATTTTGTTGACCTGTCAATGATGCCAATGAGAGAAAATGGGCAGAGGTCACAGGAAATTTTCAGAAAACCCCAAGTTGTGTATTGTTGCTGCTTCAATCTATTCACAGTAAAGGGGCGGAAAGCGGCGGGAGAAGTAGTAAAATATGGAGTGGAAACCATTAATGGCGAGAGAAATGCGACTTACCTCAAGATTGTGCACAAATCTCTGCTGATGTCGCTGATAAAAAAGGTGGTCACCAAAGTAAGGGCAGACTGCTTAATCTTGCTGCTACAATCTATTCACAGTAAAGGGGCGGAAAGCATTGGCAGCGGGAGAAGCAGTAAAATATGGAGTGGAAACCAGTAACGGCGAGAGAAATGCGACTTACCTCAAGATTCTGCACAAATCTCTGTTGATTTCGCGATAAAAAAGGAGGTCACCAAAGTAGGGCAGATATTTTGGAAGGAGAGTTAAACAATCAATGGTTGTGGATGGATGGAGTACCTTGCCAAGCGCCTCCGTGCTTTCCAACCGTCGACGGTTAAAAAGAGCTTCGAAAGCTCAAAGAGTGACACGCCTTTGGCGTAAAAAAATATCAGGGTTTTTAGGGCGGACGCAGCTAACTAAATGCACCAAATGCTTGCAAAAAGTCATTATAAACTCACCTCAGTCGCTGCTCCTTGTTTGGTGATCGATTTTTAGGAAGTCTACTTTTCTAGCCGGAGATATATATATATTTCTCATTTATTTTCTATAATTCTTTAAATGTCAATATAGAATCATAAAACTAGCAATTGCACCTTGGTGTGCAATGGGTACGCCGAAGAGGTGTGGAAGGTCAGTTAGGAAAAATTTAGGTCTATTGTTTAGAGGAAGAGATAGGGATAGAAAGAGGGAGAGATAGAAGGGGAAGAGTGAGAGAGGGGGTAAGTAGTGAGTTTACCTTGTTATGATGATTTGAGATAGACCACATATTTTCGTTTGTTTCTATTGTTACTGTTGTTTTTGTGATTGTTAGGAACCGATGCATTCTTTTATGGGTTTGAAATGTGATTTTCTGCACCATGCAAGTTTTATGTCTTGTCACAGTTTTTAATATCCAATTTTAGTCAAGCCCTTTTCTCACCGTTTCTCTTAATTAATATATCATAACCCGAAAATTGGTTCATACTCCTCACCTGATGACATTTTTACCTCTAATTGACTATCACATAGGGGAGAGGACTCAATACCTGAGCATGTTTCAATAGTTGTGATAGTAGTTGTTTATATAATGTCCAATATTTTTATCAATATTGGACCAATAGTTGTGACTTTATCTCCAGCTTCCTCAAGCAAGGTTAGATTCGGTTGTATTGAGGTTTCACCTCCTAGTCTTGATGGTTGTTACAAAGTTTCTTTTGGTTATAACTTATGGGGCAAGAGATCAATAGATCCCCTCAATTTACCTATAAAAAAAAAGGTTTGAATCTATGAAATATTTTAACTATTTATAAATTTTCGGTAAAATAAAGAACTGATTTGTAACCTAACTTTTTAAATCATGATAATACTTGTAAACCTGCAGTATGAGGGAAAATGAACCTGCAGTACTAGGGATAAAAGCATCAGCAGTGGTAGCGGAGGGAAAAATGGCACTGCAGAACCCCACAGCATTAATCTTCACAAACAATGCGTTTTCAAAGAAGCTACTTGAATGCTGTGTGGGCTGTATTGCACACCCACAATATTTTTTAAATATTAAAAATAAGAATGCTTGATGCATAAGAACAAAAACTGCAAAAGAATCAAAAGAAATCACCAACCAGCAGTTTTGCTGAACTTTTTACGATGAAAATCACATTTCAAACAGTGAATTGACCCACACAATTTTTTGATGAGTTTTACCCAAAAAATAGCAAGAAAATCGGGATAGTTGAGATGATTTTTTGAACAAAAATAGTTTTTGTTTCTTTTCACATTTGCACAAGATTTCTTAGAGGAATCAGAGCATTTTCTAGGTGGGTTTGGAGATTTTTGGAACATAAAAATGTTTTTTTAATTTCTTCCCATATTGCACAGGATATTTTAGAGGACTAAGAGCATTTTGAAGCTGGATTTGGAGAATTTTGGGTCTGTAGGACACAAACTGTAGGGTTTAAACTTGATTTCTAATTTACATTCAACGATTTTCAAAAAAAAATTTAAATTCCATCTTTCTGGTTTAGAATTTTTAACGATGTTCTTCCTTTTTTATTTGTAAAATTTAAGTTAAAATATGGCCTTTTATTTTGTACAAAAGGCCCTAATGCCCAACCCTAAAGCCTTTTGTTTGAGTGGTCTTGAATCATCCTGTTCAGTATTCAAATCCAATAACAGAGTCTGATTGACCTCACATCAAAGGCAACTTTCAGAAATATTCTGTTGTTTGGAATAAGCACACTGAGCACAATGACTTAATTTCCGCAAGTAGAAGAGAATTTGTCCACATGCACAACTGTTATGTGCTCATAGAACTTGGCATCTATATCATTTTAAGCACAAATACAAATAATTCTTGTGTAAATTAATACAACCTTTGAGCAGGTTCAGATATGCATGCATTTCCCATTGAATAAAATTTAATAAATAGGATCAATTTCATCTCCTATAAATATGAATAGTTATATAACACGATTCGTTGCACGCCAGCTATTGTATTATGGCACTGTCACCACATTCTTTGGAGCCTAAGATTTGTATCCACCTTGAATTATGGTGCAATTAAGCTACAAATAGAATATAGAATATATTATATAGGTCCAAAATGGTACTGAATACATGGCACATTATTATGCATTATATAATGAACGTTAAATTAAACTACATGGTATAAGACTTTACAAATCATTCGATGTCATAATACAATAACAATAAACAAATCATGATATAGTTTATAAAGCATACTAGAACTAAAGTCTATGACAAAAAGATATACTCGCCGATTATCTCAACTATCCAAATATCTGATGCCATCAATATCCTCCTGTGGCAGTTCTGTGGTTATTTGTAATTTTTGTAATGCATAACATTGTGTTTCCTGGCATGCTTAGGGTTCACCTTCCATCCCCCAGGTAGTCAGAATCTTGTGCTGTGCTTTTATCATATAGCCTCTAGTTTCTTTTATATGTTGAAGCTATAATTTAACTCCTTTTGCTATTGTTACTCTGTACTTTTGAGTGTCATAGACATACTTTCATCATTCAGGGTCATTGATAAATTCATTTTCTTTCTTTCTGACGGTTGCCACATGTCTCGCAGGCGAGCTGTAAAATAAATCGTATGTTGGGGTCTTATTGAGCTTCTGGTAAGACCGGCTTATATAGTTTATTTTATGTGCACATTGCTCCTTGTATTGAAAATAACAGAAATCTCAGAAAAAGCCAGGCCTTCATTTTCAAGATTCACCTCTATTTGCAAGAAGTGTCACCCCATTTCGACTTACCATTTCTAATATTGGTTTAACATTTCCAACTTTGGCAACTGGCTATTCTTCCATTCAAAGAAACATTTTTAACACCAAAATGTAAAGGCTTCTAAAACCCTACCTACCACATCTGATCCCTGTAAGAACTTCAACTACCTTACATGGAACAGGTAGTAGTGTACCATATGGTAGTGTGTAAAAATGCAACATGGGTTTAAATCCCCTCACTGTAATAACATGGCCTTTGATTCTGGTGTACATATACAAGGTCGTGGCACAACAATGATAGGATACATTAGAGTCTAAGATTAATGACTTATTTTAACAAAGCAATAATGTCGCCCAAGTGGTCCCGAAACCACATTAAAGGAGACTCATAAAAAATCCCTGAGCCCAAACAATAAAATGCAAATACTTATCCTTACACAACAAATACAGGGAAAATAGATTAAAAATATTTAACCAACATAATGATGAAAACTACAGTAAAACATGTAGAATATAACAGCCATTACAATCACATTTTCAGTTTGCCTTTGAGCATGGGGCTTCAAAAAATTCATAAACATTTGACAAAAAGGTAAAATAAGTTGAATATTTTAAAAAATTATTAAACAGCGTCAAATTAAACGCGCTCCAATGATAAAAATGTAAAGCTTCTAAAGCAGAGCCAAAGCTCCCATCCCCAGGATTTATGATAAAATGTTGAAATTAGGAAAATACACGTAAAACTCAACTCCGCTACAAATCTCAGATGAATCTGAGGGAAGAACTACACCTCATCCATGGCAATTACTCCACAAAGATTACCATATAAAAAGTTAAAACCGTACTTTTCTTCCAGAAGGAAAAGTAATGAGTTCAAATCTCTAACGGACTATTACGTGCCAAAATTACATAAAATGAATCGTCCAACTTTATAGACCTATATAAACAAAAGTAACAAATCTTAAGAGATTTACATCCCATTAAAGCATCTTAAACTCTGAAATTTCCTAAAATACAGCATCTAAGTAAGTCACAAGTCGTGCCCTATTCATGAGGGATTTCAATGTAAGAGGCGCCCCTGTGTATGGCATCTAAGACGAAGACTACAAAGCAACAAAGCTTTAAAAAATAAAGAAAAGATTAATTAATAGCCCCAGAATTGAAACCCTAGAAAAAAACCTAAATATATTGCAGACCATATTATTTTCATCACATACCAGTCCGAAATCTGGTGTCGAGTACCTTGTATTGTAGGATTTTTTTTCTGTATTCAGCAATTGCATGCAGACGAGCTGCTGTTTCGTCTGTTCCTGCCGTTATCTTGTTTTCCCTTGTTTTTTTCTGGCAGTAGCTGACCTCGAAGAAGAAAAAGCTCAAATCTTAATAAGATATGGAGGCCACTGGGTTCGAAATCCTGATCTGTAAAAGGAAAGTTGTGAGAAAAAAAAATACAGAAATTTAGAAGTATTTTTCGTCCGTCCCATGCCCTAAGCGGGTAGAAGAGAAAAAAAACCTTAGACGAAGGGAAGGCGCGAGGAGGAAGAGAAAGGAATTCTGAGCATATATACCTTTCTGTAAGAAAGACGGCGTTGCTGTCATAGCTGCCTCAACTGCAACTTGCATAGACCGACGGGATAAATAAATGGCCACGTTCACTTCAATCGTGTGCAAGGTTTATTGACCGTTGATTACACTTTTGAGGTTGGTCTTGTTCATATTGGATACGCCTTCGGGTAAATTAAATATAAAATATCAAAATTGTTAAATTTATAGAAAGATGCAAATGTTGTTTATTATGTTGAGAAACGTTATACAATGGCATTTGGTGTGTTCAAAAAAACTCTACCTTAAATCAAGGAGAGTTCTTGAAATCATCACCCTTCGTTTATTATTTTATGTAATTCTTGATATTAATAATAATAATAATAATAATGGTACAAGGGAAAAAATGGAGCGAGTCGAAAAAAGCCAAACGGGAGTGCGAGCTGAAAAAAGCCAGACAGGAGTGCGAAGATGGTCATGGGCGAAGGAGGTCGAGGAGGCGTGGCCGCTGGAAAGCCTGCAGGAGAAGCTAAGGAAAGAAAGGGAGGCAGAGGGGTTCACTTCCAGGGAGCATGGGTGGAACGGGAAAGAGCAAAATGTAGGCAAAAAGTCAAAATCAAACCCTCCAAGGCAGAGAATCCTAGTCCCCCACAAAGATGCATTCATCCAAAAGAAGGCAGAGGTGTTGGATCTAGATGTGGCGAGTGAGGTGCAAGGGGATATCATGGATCTAGAAGAGAAGGCTCTAATAGGTAGGTTTCTGGGAAGAAAATTTGCAAGAGCAGAAATTAAGGCCTGGGCGATAGCGAGTTGGAAGGGGATTACATGGATCAATTTCCTCCCAATAATTCAAAGGAGGATAGGGAGGAGGTTCTTCAGTCAAACAAATGGCTAAATGGGGAGGCCCACTTATATATTCAACCGTGGATACAAAATTTTGATACCCTATGCTATAATCCCAAGGATCTCCCCTCTGGATCCACTTATATAATCTACCTTATGAGTATTGGTCTAGGAGATGCCTGCGAAAGATCGGTAATGCAATAGGAAGAACCCTGGAGATTGACCTTAGGAATGGAGAATCTTTGTTATATGCTAGAATTAGAGTGTTAGCAATAAAAGAAATCCCCCAGTCCATTAATTTAAATGTTGGCGAAACAGTCTGGGTACAACAACTAGAGGAAGAAGAATGCAAACTTTACTATGGTACCTACCAAAGACGGAATCACAACTCGGAGAACTGCTGGAACAAGCCCAAGTCTCAGGAAGGTAGAGACAAAGAGCATAAATACATAACTCTGAAAGACAAGGTAGCTCCAAAGGAGAAGAAAGGAGATTACTTAAGTCCTGCAGCCCCGGGGAAGCTAGCAAATGAATCAAGCACAAAAGAAATTAGAAAAGAGGAGGATGGGGTACCTACAAAGGATGAGATCGGTCAAAAGATCTCACATTTTCGCCCAATAGAAGCAATCTCAGAAGTGGAAAAAGGAAGCCAAAACTTGGAAAATGCCCAAGATACACAAGCTTTGGAGAAAGTACCGGTAAAGGAAGGAATGGGGGAGACAAGGCAAGAAGAGAAGAAGGAGGAGGAGCAGACAGGGGGAGACCAGCAAGAAAGCGATGACGAAGATGAGCTAGATATCTTGGAACCAAGAGAGATCAGCCAAACAACTAACAAAGCACTTTCCATGAGAGTATCTCAAAAATCGGGCAGGAAAACAAACAAACAAAAACGGGAGGAGGAAGCAAAAGTGAAGGGATTCACAAACATCAAAGAATATGTGCTAAGGTCAAGGGGAGGCTCGGCCTCCCTGAAGGAGTAATGAAACTAACAACGTGGAATGTTAGGGGCTTAATCACCCCTAAAAAACGACGCTGCATCAAGCGTCAAATAGAAATAATGCAGCCAGAGATCTTGCTATTACAGGAAACCAAATTTCAAAAAAAAGAAGCTGAAGCTTTCATCAAACAGTTACAAAAATGGAAAGGAGTTTGGATAGAAGCCGAAGGGAGAGCTAGAGGTATGATGACCTTGTGGAGCCCCCTGAAATTCAAGATAACTATCAGTCAAGCAGAGGAGAACCTGATGCTATGTGAAGTAAAAGAACTGGCCTCAAATGACAAGTTCCTTTTATTTAACATATACAGCCTAGTCAAGACAGAAGAAAAGATGATGTTGTGGGACAAGTTGTCGAACATGATGCTCCAAAGAAGAGAAGACCTAATCATCCTTGGAGGGGATTTCAACGCCATCTTGGGAATGGAGGAAAAGAGAGGTGGTGTCGGGAGAGAAACGTTGGTAATAAGAGATTTCAGAAACTTTGTGGACAAGAATGAGCTAGTAGATGTAAAAACAGTGAAGGGATGCTACACATGGACAAATAGACAGACTGGCTATGCAAATATAGCAGAAAGGCTTGACCGATTTATGCTTTCCCGAAACTGGTTGGAACAAAACTCTCTTTGGGAAGCAGAAATCTGCCCAAACACAGGATCTGATCACTTTCCAGTGGCCCTGATAATAAAAAAGGATAAACCCCCAGCTAAGAAGACCTTTAAATTCGAAAGAATGTGGTGGCGCGATGAAAACCTGTTGCCACAATTGGAAACTTGGTGGAAAGAGAGGCAGGAATGTAAAGGCACAAAGAGCTTCCTATTCATGTCAAAATTAGATCATATTAGGGGGAAACTGAGCAAATGGAATAAGGAGGTGTTTGGCAACATTTTCGATCAGAAAAAGTTGTTAGAAGTTGATTTAGAAGTTTTGAATAAAGCAATGATAGAGAAAGGTATGACAAATGGGGAATACAATAAAGAAAAAGAGCTAATGGGAAAATATGAAGAAGTGTTAATCAAAGAAGAACTTTTTTGGAAAGGAAAAGCGAGGGAAGCCTGGTTGAAAGAGGGGGATCAGAATACAAGCTTTTTCCACAACACAACGAGGACCAAGAGAATCAGGAATAGGATAGATAAAGTTTGCCTCTCAAATGGGGAGCTCATAGAGGAGGAGATAAGGTTACATGAGGCTTGTGTGGAGTACTTTCAGAAGTTGTACAACCCAGAGGAGGATAGTGAAGTTCGCTGCTTGGAAGACATAACAAGCTGTATTCCAAAGCTGGTAACAGAAGAAATGAATAAATCCCTAACTGCCCCTTTTGCCAAGGAAGACATAAGAAGGGTTGCTTTTGAACTCAACCCAGACAAATCCCCTAGACCAGATGGTTTCCTAGCATGTTTTTATCAGAAATGTTGGCACTTCATCGGAGAAGAAGTATGGGAGGTAGCGGAAGATTTCAGACAGAAGCATAAAATGTTGAAATATGACAAACTTAGCGCTAATAAAAAAGAAGGAGAATGCAGATTTACTGACAGACTTCAGACCAATAGCGCTATGCAATTCAATTTACAAGATAATTTCAAAAGCAATGGCAAATAGGCTGAAGAAAATCCTAAATACAATAATCTCTAAAGAACAAACGGGCATTAACCCTAGCAGAGAGATAATGGAAGGTATTATTGTAGCTAATGAGGCAATTCATTCGATGCAAACCTCCAAAAAAAGTGCGATGTTTATAAAGTTGGACATAAGCAAGGCTTATGATAGGGTCAGGTGGCGCTTCCTTCTAAAAGTAATGGTGGCGTTTGGTTTCAGCAGGAAATGGCTGGATTGGATCTATGCCTGCATATCTACTGTCCATTACTCTGTTGTTGTGAACAGCTCCCCATGTGGTTTCTTTGGCGGGTCACGTGGTTTACGTCAAGGAGATCCTATCTCTCCATTTTTGTTTGTTATCATGGCTGAAGCTCTCAGCCACCAAATCAGAAAACAAAAAGTCAAAGGTAGATGGAAAGGACTGAATTTTGCTAATGGAATGGAAACCCTCTCTCACCAGCAATTTGCTGACGACATGTTGTTGTTCGGGGAAGCAAGCTTAGGGGAGGCTGGGGTCGTCAAAGAAACTGTGGAAAAGTATGAGTTTAAATCAGGTCAGAAAATTAACAAGGACAAATCTGCTATCATCTTCCTCAATGTCACTAACAGATTGCAGAAACGAATTGCAAACGTTTTGGGCTATGGTATTAGCCAATTCCCGTGCACTTATTTGGGGGTCCCAATTTTCCAAGGACTAACAAAAGCTGAGCATTGGGAGAAGGTGCTGGACAAATGTAGGAAAAAGGCCACGAGTTGGAAAGGGAAATGGTTGACGCTCTCTGGATGGATAACAATGCTTAAAGCGGTTCTAATGGCGGTCCCAATCTACGCTATGTCATGCATGAGACTAACAAAGAAAGTTGAGCAAGATCTAAACAAGAAAATGAAAAGATTCTTATGGGAAGGCGCTAATGAAGAAAAAAAACTTCTGCTTATAAGTTGGGATACAACAAGAGAAGATAAGGAAGCTGGGGGTGCTGCGTTGAAAGACTTGGAGCGGCAGAACCATGCGCTAGGAGCTAAATTGATCTGGCACATGTTTTCTAAGCCAGAGGCTTTATGGTGTAGGATTCTTAGGGCAAAATATCTTGACAATAATGAGCCTGATAGAATTCTAACCATAGCCAACACATGCAAGGGGTCACACACCTGGAACTTTATGTGGGAATGTCGTCCAATTATAACAGACCACCTAACCTGGCAAATCAATGTTGGTACGAAGGCCTCGTTTTGGTGGGACTCTTGGGGAGGGAACCCCGCTCTTAGTAGCATGGAAGAGTTAGCAGGCTGCTTGGAAGTTGCAGAAGGACTGAAGCATATAAAAGTGGGAGATGTGCTCTCACCTTCCTCATCTTCTGGGCATCTGTGGAATAAAGACCTAATCCTTAGGTGGGGACTAAGTAAGGAAGACTCATGTCGGTTATTGGAGGAGCTGAAGAAGAGGAAAGTGGCGCCAAACGTAAGGAAGGACAAGCTAAGATGGTGTGCGACAAAATCAGGGAATTACTCAGTTAATTTGGGATATAAGGTAACTAAATTACAACAAGAATGCAAAGACTGGCCATTAGTCTTGTGTTGGAACAATGCGACCCTACCAAAGGTTGGTGCCTTTTCTTGGATTGCTCTGCACAAACGCATACTGATAGGAGACAGATTGCATCTGGTAGGATTGTACGGCCCACATAGGTGCCCAATGTGCAAGGAAAATGAGGAAAGCGCGGACCATCTACTCCTGAACTGTGGAGTGGCATCAGAAATATGGAGTTGGCTTAGTGAGAAGCTCAGTTGGATAGGTGCGAGGCCAGGAGACATAAGGAAGCTTTTTTTGAGCTGGCCGATATGGCACCGACAAGACCTCTGGGGCAATATCTGGAAGGTAAGCCCCTCGATGGTTCTTTGGCAAGTATGGTGTGAGAGAAACAAAAGAATATTCACTGGGAAAGAAAGTAGCATAGAACAGATAAAAATAAGCATTGAAGTAGGGATCTCAGAACTTCTAAACGCCAAAGCAAGATCAAAGTCAAAATTGAACTACTCTGCCTAAGACAACTAGTTGATGCATTGCTAGACTAAGCTAAAAGTCCCCCCCAATTTTCAAAACAATGATTTGAGGTCAAGCAAATCCAAAAGAACAAAAGTCAAATGGGAGAGACCATCAGAAGGAAGACTAAAATTAAATTTCGATGGGGCTTCGAAGGGAAACCCGGGAAAATCTGGCGCAGGCTGTGTATTTAGAAACCATAATGGAGACATGGTATGGGCTATCTCAAAGAAACTGGAGGAGGGAACAAATAATGAGGCTGAGTTTGCTGTGCTCGACCAAGGACTAGCTCTAGCTAAGGAGAAAAAGTGGGTTAAGTTGGATATAGAAGGTGACTCACTGATTTGCATCAACGCTCTGAAATCAAAAACAATAGTGAACTGGCACCTCCAAAGCTGGTTGGACAGAGTCTTTGATAAGCTGGAAGAAATCCCAGACTTCATACTTAGACACGCGTACTGGGAGGGCAACAAAACAGTGGATAAACTAGCAAATCTTGCAATTGAAGGATGCAAGGACATGATAAGCTCAGCCAATGTGAATGATTGGCTCGGCCTAAAAGAGGTGGAAAATAAGGACTGAATTGGGAACTATTCCAAAAGGCATGCCATCCAATCTCACAGAGGTTTAACATGTCTCTCATAGTGGTGAAATTAAAGACTCCTCACCATTTGAGTCGTCTAGTAGATGGTATAGTTGTCTTGATGTTATTGACTCCCCTCAAGTAGGGCAAGTTTCTGTAAAGTTTCTCCTTATGAATGAATAGAAAGGGAGTTTCCCCCTAATGGCAGCAACTATTGCATCAAAATAATAATAATAACTACTTACAATTAAAAAACCGTTAAATATTTATTGATTCATTATTAACTCATATCAAGAGGCCCATGACTAAGCTTTGCACGGAAAAGGTAGTTATTATAACTACCATAAGAACTAATACATCAAATATGCATAAACTAATTTAACTCTATTTTTTTTTTAACACTTTTAGAGGCATTTTAGCCTCCATCAAAGGCTTAAAGGAAGGCATAATTTTGAATGGCATTTAAGTCATCGTTAAGACCGTTATGTAGTGCATCTTTCCTTATTACTTTGTAAGCCACTAAGTTGCAGTTACCACTGTCATTTAAATGACTTTATCTACCAATATAAGTCATGGTATGGTGAGTATATAACTGTATTTGATTGCATTTAAAATGACCAATGTTTAAGCCACAATAAATGGCGATGGATGTTATTTTTAGCATGCTACTTATTAAGAAAAGTGGCACTAAATATAAAGAATTCAGTTGGTAATTAAATGCCAATATAATGGAAGGAACTGGTTTCTTAGTTAGTTTTCCTCCTCTGCTCGATATATTCTACAATAATACATAGCAGCCTAAGGAGGTGTGAAGTTTCAAAGTTCTATTAGGAATGCCTATGCTATGGGAAAAGTGAAGATGTTGGCATGTGAATATGAAACAGCTACAAAATTGATGAAGAATAAAAATGCTTCCAAAGCTACTTAGACTGGTGGATTTGTACTATTGCAGATGATGCTTGATATGTGGCGTGCAGAACTAGAAGTTGGAGGCAACAAAGTGCATGCAGAAAGCAATGGAAAGATAGTTTGGAGACGCACCATGGCTTGGTACCCATGCGGCAAAAGGGTCTGTCAGGCCTTTGCAAAGAGCTCTTCAGGTTTAAAGTTTGGCCCTGTCTTTCTCTTGTTATAGATATCTGTCATTTCTTGAAGATTACAGATCTGTGGATGGAATGATGATTGTCCATTCAAGCCAGTCTATTGTTTGTACACTCTTTAGATTTGGAGAAACTACAATGAGCCACACCAAAACTTATATGGTGGGTGGATGTGCCCATCTCATCTACTCTACCTAATTTCAATGGTCCCTCATTTTACCAGTTCAGCAAACAGTACATCCACCAATAATGTAGAAACTTGTGTCCATTTTTAGCATACTTTGATTTTAATGGAATTTACTGTACTCTTCCCTCGCTCACTCGTTTTCATTGTTTTCTCATACTTGTAAGGCCACAATATGTAAGCAAACGTTTGCCATGACGTAGCTGAGAGTCGTTGGGATGATTTTAATAATAAACTGGTCTTTATTGGTCCCAATTTGCACTTAATTTTTTCAATGAATGTTGTCTTACGCCATATAGGACGTTGTACATTATGATTTTACCAGACGAGATTGTTTAATTTGTGGGTGTGGGTGAAATTCAGGCCTGGATCTGCTTTTCCTCTAGGAATTCTTTATAGGGTCATGTTGGTTTCTGTTATGGAATCCACAAAGCATGTATGCTCAGAATTTGATGGAGGAAATAAGAGCAAACGACCACGAACAGGTGAAAATGGAGATGGATTCTAAGAATTTTTTGCTTTGATTGATAGAATACCAGAAATGCACAAAGATTTTAGGCTAACCGAATGAATTTCCCAAAGATTTCCACAGTTGAAAATGTGGGTGTACATGATATCAAAAGGAAGTCTCCTTGGAAGCCCTCATTTGAGTGGGAGGATTTTTCTAGCTTTGTTATTAAAGATAGCCCTTCCACACAACGGTACTTGAGTAGCTATTAAAAAATTTAAGCAATTTTGTTGTAGCTAATGAGTATATGCCTGTGGGGAGTCTGGATCTCAATGTAGATCCCACCTCAGAACCTTAGCCAGTTTTAAGGTATTTAATTTTGAATTTTTGCATTCTTAAAAGAATAGCCGTCACGAGGGAGTCTATTTGTTCAAATGTACGAGTAAAGCCACAAGGTTGTGCTTTAATGAGTTTTAAAGTAAATATATTGTGCATATAAGTGGAGTAGGGTGTTCATGTAAGAATTTATACAAATCATGGCAATGTTTAATTAATGATGGCTTATGGCTCATTTCTCTGAGATTTACTCTTATATGAGTAGAGGGCAGTTTATGTAGATGCAAAATTATAGTGTTAGTATGTTAGGATTTCGCCTTATGGGTCTCCTATAAAACTAATGACGACAAGTGAAATACTACATATAATATTGCCTCCTACTTTTGAGGAACTATCTAAATAATGCAATGTTAATCTGCTGTAATTAAGTGAGATCTTTTCTTATAGATTTTGAAATTAAAAAATATTAGGAAAAGTTTAAAATTATTTATTTATTTAATGATCAAAGGAAAGATTATAAAGTAGTTGAAAATGTAAAATAACAATACAAACTACTTAGTAGCAAAATACAATGAGCTGAAATTTGATCTGAAGCACTTTATATAAATTTATATAACAACTATTTTGGTACTGCTTAACGTGTTCAATTTTCAAAATATTATTTCAGTAACGTAAATAATGAATCTTATGTAATAAATTTTGTTCATGATTAAATATTTAATATTATTTAATACAAAGATTTAATGGTATATTGTAATTTTGGCATTACTTATACTAATAAAATCAAAAGTTGTTAATAATCAAAGTTGCATATACGTTTGAATTGGTTGAACCTTTCTACAGTACTACATACTTTGCATTCTTCTTAGCAAAACAGGTCCAATAAATATTTAAATTTCTTATTCACACATATACAAGACAAACACTAATAACAAGCATTCTATTTACATACTTTTCAATAGAACAAGTCCAATAATTAGCTATATTTCTTACTCACTCATGTACAGTACAAACACTAATAACAAGTGTTTCCTTCAACTTACAGGTGGTAAAGATGGTTTGAGTGTAATTTTATATTATAAATCATTTTAGTTTCTCTAATGTTGGTTTTTTAATTTTTAATTTGGGCTTTGTAGGATGGATCATTGATTGTGATTTGAAATGTTGAAAAAAAAATTACATATATAAAATGAATGCAAAAACATTCTTAATGTTTCTTAATATTAAGTTACTAGGACCAGAACTAGGGGTAAAATAGAAGAACCTGGTAACATAGTAATTAAATAAATGAAAGTGAAATATTAATAATGATAATAATAAAGAAATATATGATTTAAGTAAATCAATTCTATGTTGATCATGATATATTAATATGAGTAAATATGTGTAATCATAATTATATAAGATTGTTCTATCACTAGCATATCTATCTTGTTGTATATGATAATATAATTCAATGATATTAAATTATGATGTAACTAATGAAATTATTATTACAAACACACAATATTAATATTGATGTCATTTTGGATTCCTACAATTGATATCTCTCGACGTTTTTTATATAGACTATGTGATAGGATAGATATGCTAGTTATTTAGCAATCAAAAAATAAATTTTGAAAAATAGATTATATGGTTTTATGAAAGAAAATTAAATAAATAAAATATTTAGCAATTCAAATTGTTAAAAAAATGATTTTTTTTGAAAGTAGTTAAATGGCATCCACCAAAAAGCATCAATGTTAGATATCCACTCTTAAATCTTATCGGCTTATCTTTTGAAAAAAAAAAACACAGTTATGAGTTTTGTTCAAGATTCTATTTTTTTAATTTTTTAAATATTTTCAATAAAACTTAAATATTATTTTTGGGAAGATAAATATGAAGTGGTAATCTCAAAGCAAAAAATGGTTATAATTTAAAATAGCATTCAATTAGAGTTAGGATTAGAGTTTTGATTAGAGAAAAAATATAACTAAAATAGCATTCAATTAGGGTTAGGATTAGAGTTTTGGTTAGAGAAAAAATGATAACTCTCGACTAATTACTAATTTTGGTCAATTGGTAAGCCATTCAGCAAATGATGTTTTTTATGCAACAAAGGTCTCAATGGAGAAGTTATACCTTCAAATCAACTATGCATCCACATACAAGGATCCAAACATGAATGAAATAAAACCTCTGAATTAGGAATATAATCAAGTTCCATTACCAGCAGGCTCATGTTATGTTTGCAATAAGGAGGGAGGAATAGAGAGAGGGAGAGATATGGATAGGACGAGGGAGAGATAGAGAGAGAGAGAGAGAGAGAGAGAGAGAGAGAGAGAGAGAGAATGAGGGAATAAGAATGAGAATAAGAATGAGAGAGGGAGAGATAGAGATATGAAGTGATATATAGAGAGATGGAGATATATCTAGATCTATAGAGATAGCGAGGGAGATGGAAGAAGAAATATGGAGAGATAGAGATAGAGATAGAGAGGCAAAGAGATAGGTATAGAGGTCTAGGAAGAGGAAGGGGGAGAGAAAGGGAGAGAGATGGATGGATAGAGAGAGGGAGACATGTCTAAAGATAAAGGGGGAGAGAGGAAAACAGAGTGGAGACAAATAGATCGAGAGATATAGGGAGAGGGAGAGGGACAAATAGAGAGATAGAGATATGAGGAGATATAGAGAGAGGAGGAGAGGGGGAGAGAGACAAAGAGATAGACAAACAAAGAGAATTAGAGATAGATAAATAGAGATGGAGAGAGGAAGAGAGAAGTAGGGAGAGATGAGATAAATGGGAAGAGAAAGAGAGAGATAAAGATATATGGAAAGAGAAAGGGAGAGAGGTAGAGATAGAGAGATAGATAGGGGGATAGGGAGGGAGAGATGAGGAGAGATAGAGAGGGGCTGAGATGAGAGAGAGGGAAGGAGATAAATGGAGAGAGATAGGTACATGAGGGAGAGATAGAGAAGAGGAGGAGAGATAGATCGAGGAGGAAGAGAGAGAAGAGGAGAGAGGGAGATACATAGGTAGAAGAGGGAGAAAAATAAGAGGGGGGAGAGAGGGAGAGAAATATGTATAGAGGGAGAGAGAAGAAGATGGGGGAGAGAGGAGAGAAGAAGATGAGGGAAAGATAGCTCAAAGGGATAGAGAGGGAGAGATAGAGAAGATGAGATAGAGAGATATATATGGAGAGGGAGAGGGAGAGGGAGAGATAAAGAGATATAGATGGTGAGATAAAGTGATAGAGAGATAGATATATAAGGAAGAGAGAGATAGAGAGAGATATATGAGAAGAGAAAAGGAGAGAGAGGTAGAGATAGAGAGATAGATAAAAAAGATAGGAGAGATATATGATAATTTAATAATTTATATACTATTATATATAATAATAAATATAATTATATTAAATATACTTTAATTTGTATTATATAAAATATATATTATATATTAATTATATTTTGTAAATTATATTTATATGTTAAATTTTTGTATCATATAAAACTATAGTAGTTATTAATTATTAATTATAATCATTTTATATATGTATTTAATAGTTTTATTAAAAAATATAATATATTATAATAATAAGTATAATTATATTGTTTATAATTTATTTTTTATATATAAAATATATTCTATCGTGCTTCTCAAAATCCTTCATGGAAATTTCAAATCACTCCCAATTTTTCATAGTAGCTTACTTGGCAAGTCCCTTGATTATAACTTTCGTTTCAAGGCTACATCATCAAATATGATGCCACATCAGCATGCTTTTTGTCAAGGTTTCCAAAAAGGCCCAAAAAAAAAGTGAAACTAATACTTGTGCATTCAAAGCATGGGTAGTTGAGTGCTAATATGGCATCACATGATTGGTTGCTTTTTAGATCAAAGGAATACATTTTGTTTAATTATGGGAAGTCAAGTCACAACTATTGGACATTATATAAACAACTACTATCACAATTTTATAAACAACCAACATTCAATTTTAAAAACAATTAACATTACCATATTACCCATCAATTGCCTATAGAAAAATATTTTTGAGTTAATATGTTAGAAAATACAATTCCATTTGTGCATAGGAAAAATATATATATATATATTTTCCATTTTCTATAAGTAAAGATATTAAAAATATGATACATGAGTAATGATGACAATCTTAAAACTTAACAGTGCATACAATCCCTTTAGATTCTTCTTTTACTTAATAGGCCCTGTAATATATTGAAGTCCAGTGCCTATCTAGGTCGACTTTTGAAAGCCATCATCCTCATCTCAATTATGAGTCCATCCTCTACCTCTCCAAAGAATTAATATGTGTATGGAATCTATCTCAAAAAAGGTTAGGGACAAAGAATCTACAGAGTAGTTCTACCCTTGACCCCAACAATCTTCCAAATTCTTATGACCCACCACAGGTTTCACCTCTATTTTCAGCAGAGACGGTTCAACTTGTAAAGTTTGCACATTTCCATTTACAACTTGGACAAGGAGCTCATCTCAGAAATAGGAAATTCAATGAAAAATCCAATAGCACACAAACTCTTCCTTGACCGACCATGGTCACCAAATACTTCAAGAGCGCTTCTAAATAGTTCCTAAAAAGCATTGGTCATTTTCTTTCTAGTGTTGGATAACTCGTTGATCCTAATTACACTCTTGATCATGGAAAGCATGTGAAGGTCATCATTTAGAATGCATTCTTATGCCTTCTATTGGAGTAAACCCCTACAATTGGGGTATCTTTATTTGTTTTTGCCATCATTCCTACTTCCAATGCTCTGCACAAACACAATAGACTGAAACCTTCAATCACAAATAGTCTAAAAAATTCAAATGAAAGAATTAAGACGAAAGAAGATTGATCAACCATGAGGAATTAACAATTTGGGGTTTTTCGACGGAGTTTGCAAATCAATGCAAGTCAGGCTTTCAAGATAGAGCCCCCTATCTCTAGGATGTATTGAAGCAATCTGCCTATTTTTATATTATCAATCTAGCTTTCCTTGAAAATTAGTCCTTTCCGAACAACATAACAACCAAAATTAAAACTATTTGACCTTAATTAGGAAGATAATAATAGGTATCTGCATGCAACAATTCATGTGAAATAATTTTATACCTTTTAAGATGAGTAATCTTAATTGAACAATGTACATATGCAATTTACAAATTATACCAACAAGATCCTTTTAAGATGCTTCGACTTGAATTCAATTAGAATTTATAAAAATATAATGTTGAATTATATTGGCGAATAAGATGTCTCAACTAATTCTAAACTACCAAACACAACTAAAAGAAATGCAATTTTTTTTTGTCCTTTTCCATTCATAATTAGTTCCTTTCTGGTTGAGAAATAGCATCAAGGATGAAACAATGCAATATTTTTTGTAAACTTGAAATGAGAACTATATTGTGTATTTCGTAGCAATAATTTGTTGTTCGGTTTTTTGTCAATTGGGATGTTGTTGGTTGTTGATTGTTTTATTTCATAGCAACACTTGGTGAATTTTTGTACAGGGTTTCGGGTCCCTTCAAAACCTGTTTTTCCCTATTAATCAAAACTATATTGTGTATTTCTCATTTCAATATAATGCACAAATTTATGAATCGTCACAAATTGTAGGTTTAGTTTAAAATCCACAATATTTCAAAGATACTCCACTTGTATTAAAAAGAGTGTATTGTAAGATATTGCAATGACTTACAATGGTTTGACACTAACAAGTCCTACAAACAAGAATCCGCCAAAAATGACATGAGGAGTCATGATGCACTCTCATGACTTCCTAAAATACCTTATTCCACTAGGGAGACACCTAAAATATGGGGAGGAAAATCCATTACAACTTTTCCAAGTCAACATACAAATGAATAAGTCTCCCAAAAATAAAAGTACAATGTTTAGTTATGTACAAGTAATATTTAAGTATTCTCTAGTGCATGGAATAGATAATAGGCCAACATGTTTTACATCTTATCACCATGTATTTATATCGTTCACCTCTCTCCCACTCTTAGCATATGGGTGTAGATAAACTTGGAATTCCATGTCAAATCAAAAAAATCTCTTTCTTCTCAACACTCTACACTAGACATTCATTTACACAAGGGATTAGATCTATTAAAAATAAATTTGAGAGTAGATAGATAGGGGATAATATCTTTCAAAATAAACAAACAACAATTCTAAAAGAAATCCAAGCATGTACATGTATTAGTATCCTTGCCTTCATGTGTAATAGGTCTACCCAACATGACTTTCCATTCTTATACACACATGTTATTTTGAAGAAAAGGATAATTCAATGATAATGCACCAAATCAAAAGACATTGTGCAAGGAGGGAAAAAGGAAAAGGCATCATTCTAGTTATACATGCCATATGCTAGCATATAATAAAATATGTTTCCTAAATGAACAAGGCAAGGCCACAAAATATCATTTTTAACTATCTTGTATTAGATAATATATCATTCAATACTTGTAGCCAATAAGACATCATCTTTTATGCATATTAAATCTATCCTTAGTACATGAATAAACATGAAACAATTGAGTAAATATTTATTTCTTGTTGTTGCTCACACAAATGCAAGGAAGAAACTATAAAATAGGGAATTTTATATTATATAAAAAATCATATATTCTTTTATATCCCCACTTTACATAAATGTTTGTTAAGGCTAGAAATAGGGGATACAGGATGCCATAATTATATTTTAAACATGCGATGGTTTTTCTTCACTTGATAAGAGCTAATGTTATATTAATGGCAATGGTAAATTGTCATATCATATACAAACCATGTACATTGATATAAGTAGCATTTATGGATTTGGTAGGGTTGTCCAAATCATCCAAACTTGTGTAGATCCATACAAACATAACGTCTCTTTACATACTAAATAAAAACCTAAACCAAGGAAACAATGCATTTTAAATTTTCCACATAAAATAAATTCCTCTATGATGTACCTAGCTTAGTTGAGCCCTCAATTTTAAAATCCATCTCATAAGCCAACCAACCAATAATCACTTATATATAGCTACATCACTATAAATTATCAATATGTTTTTCCTTGTAGTAAACTACCTAATTAATGGACCACATGTTGACAAATTTAAAAAGAACAAGGAATAAATAAGGCAATTTTATACACGACAAAAACTAGCAACAAAGAATTGTAAACTAAAATTATACAAATGCATATGCAAACAATAGGGGATCAATTTAGTTTGACAAAAAACATATATGGGGTTATGAAAGTTGAAATAAAAGGTTGACAACAAATTGAGAGTCTTAGGATGACAAGGGGATTCATGGTGTAAGAAAAATAATGGAGCCAAAACCATGGAGAATCCAACACATTCAATTCAAATAATTTTCACGTCTTCTATGTCAAGGTATTCTAGACTATTGATATTTTTAAGAGCTCGTGTATAGACTAACTATATTCATTAAATGCTTTCTATGGATTCTACTAGAAATAGTCTAGGTGGAGCTACCACTCAAGCAATCTTTGGAGATGGTAGATCAAGCTTGATTCCAACTCACTCCCTTAAGCTTGAATTTCCAAATTAGTGATGCCCAAATTATATCTCAATTTCTCAAAATAATTTATTTCCAATAGCTTTAAAAAATGTTTGTGAAGTTGCCCGATTCCTGCATTCTAAAAAGAAAAAATGTTTGTGAATTTCTTCTTTCACTTGCAAACATTAAAATTAATTTTTTCACTCATAGTTATTTATTTAATTAAATTATATTTGATATCAATCTAATTGGATTGACCATGTTATATAGGACTTTTAAATCATAAAGTTTGGAAGATGACAGTCATTGCCCTTTGATATGTCGCCCCCACTTTCTTGAGACCAAAGGGCATAACATTCTAATAGAAAGTACCCTAAGGTGTTGTAAAAGTGGTCTTGTGTTGGTCTTGAGGTGCAATCTAGATATGATTATAACCAGAGAAACCATCCATAAGGGATAACATCTCATGTCCTATAGTAAGATTTACCAACATGTCAATATTGGGCTGCGGGAAGTCGTCCTTTGGATAGGCCTTGTTAAGATCCCAAAAGTTTGTTCAAATCCGAATGTCTCCATTTGGTTTAGCAACAGGTACTATATTGGAGATCCAATCAGAGTAGTCAATGGGTCTGATAAAACTTGCATCTAGTAATTTCTCCAATTCCTTCTTGACTAATAAGGCTACCTGTGGATGCATTTTTTGGAGCTTTTGTTTGATGGGCTTGGCATCTGGGTGAACATCTAGATGATGAAACACTAAAGTGGCATCTAAGCCTAGCATGTCTGAGTATGACCAAGTAAAGTTAATGATACCCTCTTGGAGTAACTGAACAGTGACTACATATTCTTGATATGAGAGTGATTTGGTGACATAGGTGATCTTAGGGTCTTTGGCAATACCCAGATTAACTTCTTGAGTCTCTTCGATTAGGGTGGATGATCATGTAGATAATTGAGTTCCCACAAGGAAAAGATGAACATCTCCATCCTCCAATGGCTCTTTGAGGTTTTCACTATCGGATACGTCCTTTATTTTTACTTTTTCAAGGTCAAGAAGTGCCTCGGGGAGGTTTTCACTAGATGACCGCTTTTTTTTTTTTGGTTCTTATTTTTGCAAATGGAGTGTTCATCCTCCCCCAATACCATGAGGTTGGCATATGTATCCATGAAGGTATTGACATGTGTGTTGTCATGTAGGTCACAATCAATGAGCTCAGGATGAGGAAGGGATAGGCTAATGGTACAAACAGATACGCATTCAAACATGGATGATAGGTTTGTGTGATCGACGTCATCATATGCACGTATGATTGATTCCTCCTTGGGTATGTCTTCCAATGAGCCATTGTCCACAGTGACACTATTGGAAGTATTAGGTGATGTCACAGGGCCTTTTTGCTTTCTATCATAGCTGAGGCCTATATTGCATGGTAGCTTTGGCATATCAATAAGTTGCAATCGCCCTTGTTCTTCTTTACCTAGGCCCCTGCTTTGGTAGTTATGCTTTTCTGCTAACTCAGCTGACCAAGGGTATACTTCCTAAAAGTATTCCTTTAGAGGAGGATCTAGTTGGGGTTCTTCATGGTATACCCACTGACTGATATCTTCTTCTGGCGCATCTATCTTAATACTAGGGGACCGAAAAGTAATAGTAGGAATGTTTTCTTCACTGAAGGTGATAGTCTTATCTTCCTTTGGAGCAACATGTGAAGGTTGACCATACTCGTGTGGTGACGATGGCATGATTGCTACATTTGGAGCAGTATGCATTTCATATTCACCACACCCCTTGTCAATGATCTGGACCTTTGTGATTGTAGGATTGGTGGCGAAAGATGGAGTGGCTATCATGGTGGAGCGTTGATTAGCGGATGATGACCTAGATGCACCCATTTCAACCCTAGGACAATAGTGTAAATGGGAAAATGATGCTTCTAAAGCGTGACAGTATTCAAATTGTTGGGGGTTAGCATAAATGGTGATTTCTTGTTTGTTAACCAAGAATTTTAGGCATTGATGGTACGTGGAGGGGATGACTTGCATAGCATGGAGCCATGGGCAGCCAAGGAGGAGATTATATGGTAAGTCCAGATCAAGGACATTGCAGGTAGTGTACTGAACTACAGGTCCAACTTGGATAGGAAGACTAATAATTGCTTTTGAATTTCTTTCTGCATTATCATAAGCCTTGATTGTGATAATTTGATTACTTAAATCCGCTTGAATGTACCCCACCTATTTTATGAATTTCAAAGTGCATAGATTGAGGCCAGAGCCATTATCTACCAAGACTCTTTTTATTTTATGACGGGCAACTAGGACTTCAATGTGCAAAGGACGGTTGTGATTGGCATCAATATTTGGCATATCCTTCTGGCTGAAGTGTAGCTGGTAAGACAAAGCCAGGTGTCTCACTAAGGCTTGGAATCGTGTGGGATCGATGTCATTAGGTATATGGGTTTCTTGTAAGGCTCTATTGAGAATTTCTTGATGTACGGGAGAAGACTTAAGTAGATCCAAGATTGAGATTTGGGCATGAGTCTTCCCTAAGTGATCAAGAATATTGTACTAAGAGTTTACATGATTTGATTAGGCAGATGTGGAGGTTGTCAGGACAGTAATGCGGGATCATCGTGTAGTATCAACACATTGGGGATCTTTAGCTTTAACATATATCATAGAAACGCGGGGTTCTACCTGCTCAATGTAATGGGCAATGCCGTCATAATTGAGGGGTACATTTTTATAGCTTACATTATTGGTGATGTTGTCTTGGGGATTGTTGTTGGAGGTACTTGCACCTTGATTATGGTTAGTGAAGGCGTTTTGGTATATCTTCAATTGAGCATTGGACGACGAAGCTTGACTAGTTTTGACTTTGATATCTCCTCGATCGATAAGATCTTGGACATAGTTTTTAAGACCTTCACATTTATTCAAAGTGTGTCCTTTTATTTTATGGAATTCACAATATTCATTTTCCCTAAACCAGGCAGGTTTAGGCTTGGATTCATCAAGCGGTTTGGTGATAGGATACATGATCGGATAGTTGACCTGTAACAACTTATTAAAGACGACACTCAAGGGTTCTCCTAATTCAAGAGCATATTGGAATTTGTCATTCCCTTGACTATTATGGTTTGACTGTTGAGGAGGACAAGAGGCTCCCCGTGGCACGGAAATGGCATTAGGTATAGATGGTTGTTGTCTGTGGGATGTATTGGCCACTTGAACATGTTTAGTGTCAGTGACACCATCATTAATTGCATTTTTTTTCTTATTCCAAAAGCGAGACTTATCACCAGATAGTCTCTCTCTATCATGGTTGTGTATCTTGATGTGCCCTTTGGCAATAAGGGCACATTCAAGGATGGGTCCTTTCTCCACTATCTTAGTGAAGGTAGTGACATAGTGTAACCTAAAATTATGAGCCATGTTGGGATGGGAGTTTTCCATGAAGAGGGTGACCATGTCTTTCTCTTTGAGAGGGGTTTTCATTCGGCTCGCTAGTGCCCGCCACCTCTAAAGGTAGCTAGTGAAGGTTTCACCTTCCCATTGTTTCTCTTTGAGGAGATCCAAGGTATTAGTGTCCTCCAAATTGAAGGAGAAGTAAGAAACAAATTTTTTGTAAATATTTGCAAAGGATTTTATGGACCCTCATTCTAGACCCATGAACCATTCTAGGGCATTGCCCGTCAGGCTTCGTGGGAACAAGCACAAGAGATAGTTATCATTGTGCGTAACTTACTGACACTAGGCGTAAAACTCTTGCAAGTGGGCCTTAGGATCTTTGTTCCCCCTGTATCTATTGAATTTTGGTATTTCAAAATGTTTAGGAAAGGGGATCAACAAGATGGAGGGATCAAATGGATACAGACATATGTCTTCAAATTTGAATGATTGTTTGCCAGTTCCAGCTTGAAGATCCTTCAGAGCGGCTTTTATTTGTAGTAGATCTGTGTTAACTGGTGGTGTAAGAGCCAAAGACGGGTTGGATGGATATGAATGGTAGGATGATGAAGGATCCTACTGAGAGAGTGTTGAAATGTTGAGGTATGGATTTTGGTAGTGAGATGATGACATCCCTTGCTGGTAGGCCGGGGGATTTTGCTGATACAGGAGTTATTGTTGTGAGGTATAGTATGGATTTTTTTGATAAAAATGTGAGGTAGGCTACTGAGGAGCTTGAATGTGATGTTGCAGATTGGCCTACTAATACTAAAGGTATTGCTGCGACTGTTGGGAGGCCACATAAGGTGGTTGTTGGTTAGGATAATAATAATGTTGGGGAGGTTGTTGATGTGATGTGAGATGTTGTGTGGGTCGAGATGGGATGTTGTATTGTGATTGGAATTGCAAACGTAGAATGGATGTGAGGAACGAGGATATGGTCTCGGCGAGAGGTCGGGATGGATTGCTTTGCGATGGGTGTGGTGGTTGTTGTGAAGAGATCGGGGGTTGGGCAACAGTTGTTGTTGAGGAGGTAGTTGAGAGAATATAGAGGCATTTTGCAATGGAGGTTGTTGGGTACCAAAGGGGACATTCGATTGGGATTTACCTTGTGGCAATAATGGAGGTGGTACGTTAGATTGGGGGGTTGTTGAGGTGGAGGTAATGCGGTAAAATGGGTGCCCCCAACATTGGTGGGAGGTTGATTTCAAAGGGGTGGTGTTGTTAGCATTAATGGCGGTGGTTGCAAAATGCTTTGTGGCATTCCATAGGCAAAAGGATCATTGGGATTAGTTGTTTGAGGAGCCCCCATGACTAAGATTGCAGGTTGTGGGGGATTTTTAACGGGATACAGAATGGCGTTGTCGAATTCAGGTTGATGCCAACCTTCTACTGGAGGAACATTGGGGACGTATGAACTACCTGGTGCATTCTATGAGTCTTGGGGTATGTTAGATGTGGAGTTTCCATACTTGGATACGTCGACACCTGATGAAGGCTTGAAACCTTTTCCAATTAGGTGGGCCAAGATTTCTTCCCCATGTTTTTTGAGAAGGCGATCTGTCATTTGTACATTGATAGGGTTACTAAAGTGTTCCTTAAATGTAAGTTCGAGTTGGTTGACCATGTTCTCATCCTCGGGTGGTGATGTGTTTTGACCATCAATGTTGGATTGTGATGATGTACCATTATGTGGATCTCGAGGGATATTCACATTGTTATGGGGATCTTGTGAGACATTAGTTGTGTTGTTTTGATCTTGAGGGATGTTTGGTTGGGAATTTTGGGCTTGTTGCTCAGCCATTTTCCTTGTCTGCGACCGATTCTAAACGGGCATCCAAGAACTACTAGGACACAATTTGGGGTTTTTCGATGGAGTTTGGAAATTAATGCAAGTTAGGCTTTCAAGATAGAACCCCCTATCTCTAGGATGTATTGAAGCAATCTGCATATTTTTACATTATCAATCTAGCTTTCCTTGAAAATTAGTCCTTTCCAAACAACATAACAACCAAAATTAAAACTATTTGACCTTAATTAGGTAGATAACAGTAAGTATCTGCATGCAACAATTGATGTGAAATAATTTTATACCTTTTAGGATGAGTAATCTTAATTGAACAATGTACATATGCAATTTACAAATTATACCAGCAATATCCTTTTAAGATGCTTCAACTTGAATTCAATTAGAATATGCAAAAATACAATGTTGAATTATATTGGCGAATAAGATGTATCAACTAATTCTAAACTACCAAACACAACTAAAAGAAATGTAGTTTTTTTTTGGTCCTTTTCCATTCATAATTAGTTCCTTTTTTATTGAGAAATAACATCAAGGATGAAATAATGCAATAATTTGTGTAAACTTGAAATGAGAACTATATTGTGTATTTCATAGAAATAATTTGTTGTTCGGTTTTTTGTCAGTTGGGATGTTGCTGGTTGTTGACTGTTTTATTTCATAGCAACATTTGGTGAATTTTTGTACAGGGTTTCGGGTCCCTTCAAAACCTATTTTTCCCTATTGATCAAAACTATATTGTTTATTTCTCATTTCAATATAATGCACAAATTTATGAATCATCACAAATTGTAAGTTTAGTTTAAAATCCACAATATTTCAAAGATACTCCACTTGTATTAAAAAGAGTGTATTGTAAGATATTGCAATGACTTACAACGGTTTGACACTAACAAGTCCTCAAAACAAGAATCCGCCAAAAATGACATGAGGAGTCATGACGCACTCTCATGACTCCCTAAAATACCTTAGTACACTAGGGAGACACCTAAAATACGGGGAGGAAAATCCATTACAACTTTTCCAAGTCAACATACAAATGAATAAGTCTCCCAAAAATAAAAATACAATGTTTAGTTATGTACAAGTAATATTTAAGTATTCTCTAGTACATGGAATAGATAATAGGCCAACATGTTTTACATCTTATCACCATGTATTTATACTGTTCACCTCTCTCCCACTCTTAGCATATAGGTGTAGATAAACTTGGAATTTCACGTCAAATCAAAAAAATCTCTTTCTTCTCAACACTCTACACTAGACATTCATTTACACAAGGGATTAGATCTATTAAAAATAAATTTGAGAGTAGATAGATAGGGGATAATATCTTTCAAAATAAACAAACAACAATTCTAAAAGAAATCCAAGCATGTACATGTATTAGTATCCTTGCCTTCATGTGTGATAGGTCTACCCAACATGACTTTCCATTCTTATACACACATGTTATTTTGAAGAAAAGGATAATACAATGATAATGCACCAAATCAAAAGATATTGTGCAAGGAGGGAAAAAGGAAAAGGCATCATTCTAGTTATACATGCCATATGCTAGCACATAATAAAATATGTTTCCTAAATGAACAAGGCAAGGCCACAAAATATCATTTTTAACTATCTTGTATTAGATAATATATCATTCAATACTTGTAGCCAATAAGACATCATCTTTTATGCATATTAAATCTATCCTTAGTACATGAATAAACATGAAACAATTGAGTAAATATTTATTTCTTGTTGTTGCTCACACAAATGCAAGGAAGAAACTATAAAATAGGGAATTTTATATTATATAAAAAATCATATATTCTTTTATATCCCCACTTTACATAAATGTTTGTTAAGGCTAGAAATAGGGGATACAGGATGCCATAATTATATTTTAAACATGCGATGGCTTTTCTTCACTTGATAAGAGCTAATGTTATATTAATGGCCATGGTAAATTGTCATATCATATACAAACCATGTATATTGATATAAGTAGCATTTATGGATTTGGTAGGGTTGTCCAAATCATCCAAACTTGCGTACATCCATACACACATAACGTCTCTTTACATACTAAATAAAAACCTAAACCAAGGAAACAATGCATTTTAAATTTTCCACATAAAATAAATTCCTCTACGATGTACCTAGCTTAGGCGAGCCCTCAATTTTAAAATCCATCTCATAAGCCAAACCTCAACCAATAATCACTTATATATAGCTACATCACTATAAATTATCAATATGTTTTTCCTTGTAGTAAGTACCTAGTTAATGGACCACATGTTGACAAATTTAAAAAGAACAAGGAATAAATAAGGTAATTTGATACACGAGAAAATCTAGCAACAAAGAATTGTAAACTAGAATTATATAAATGCATATGCAAACAATAGGGGATCAATTTAGTTTGACAAAAAACATATATGGGGTTATGAAAGTTGAAATAAAAGGTTGACAACAAATTGAGAGTCTTAGGATGACAATGGGATTCATGGTGTAAGAAAAAGAAATGGAGCCAAAACCATGGATAATCCAACATATTCAATTCAAATAATTTTCACGTCTTCTATGTCAAGGTATTCTAGACTATTGATATTTTTAAAGCTCGTGTATAGACTAACTATATTCATTAAATGCTTTCTATGGATTCTACTAGAAATAGTCTAGGTGGAGCTACAACTCAAGCAATCTTTGGAGATGGTAGATCAAGTTTGATTCCAACTCACTCCCTTAAGCTTGTATTTCCAAATTAGTGATCTGCCCAAATTATATCTCAATTTCTCAAAATAATTTATTTCCAATAGCTTTATAAAATGTTTGTGAATTGCTTCTTTCACTTACAAACATTAAAATTAATTTTTGCACTCATAGCTATTTATTTAATTAAAT
>VDFB02101235.1:0-25395 GCA_007258455.2 Sequoia sempervirens | reverse complement strand
CCCGGAGGAAATAACGGAAGCCTTTGTGCTTTCAGGAAACTTTATTTCCTTTCTCTTAATTTCACTGTGTAGCTGTTGTAACAAGTTTTAGTAACATTTACTGTGTCTTTTCTGTGAAGAGAGAAGAACGTAATCTTTCCTGAAACAAGAGGAACGATTGCTGTCCTACCCTTAATTTTATTTAGTTAAAGGGGGAGCCTTCCCTTAATTAGGAGAGTTTAACTCACGTGCTGTGGTTGAAATCTCAATTTTGTACGCTTTCACGAGAATACAAAATTTCCAACCAACAGTTTTTGGCGACTCTGCTGGGGATACGAACGCATTTGAAAGTCTCTCACTTTCTTTTGAAGTCCAGTATTCTTAATTTGTTTACTTGTTTCTGTTTTAGCTTCTACGCTGGAAGGAATCCGTTATTACGTTCGTCGAAAGAAGGGACAAAGTTCTCAAGAAATATCTCCCGGTGAACAAGCTAGGTTTGAGCTGCTCACTAGTATATCTTCCCTTTCACGAACTACTAGCTTTCCTCCATCTAAGAAGAAAAAGCCCATCCCAAGTGAACTTTCAGCCTTTTTCCTCAAGCCTTTGATTTCAGTTGTTCCTACTATTCAAGCGATGGCTCAAGGTCCATGGGGAGCAACTTTTGGTCCTTTAAATCTTACTCCACCTCTTCATGCTCTTCCACAAGGCTCACGTAAAAATCTGCCTAAGTTTTATGGAGATGGTAAGCAGCACCCCGATGAGCATATCAAGGCTTTCTCAATGGCTTGTGGTGTTCTTGGAGTAGAACATCAAGATGTTGCTGTACGTTTGTTCGTGGAAACTCTACAAGGAATTGCAGCTGACTGGTTTTACAATTTGAGAGCTGGTGATATCACTAGTTGGGAAACTCTCAAGACTAAGTTTGAAGAACGTTTCAAGCCCGCCGAAGATGAGCATGCATTGCTGGCCCAGCTGACTCAAATGAAGAAGGATACACATGAGAATATGCGTGAATTCATTGCAAAGTTTAATAAACTTGCAAACAGAATTCCTACTGATTCACAGCCTACTCCAGCAAATCTCAAGTGTTTCTTTATCAACACTCAGCTGCCAGAAGTCAGTTTTCTGTTAAGAAGGGCAACTCCAACGACTTTGGCACATGCTCAAGTCCTTGCTACAGAAATTGAAGATGATTTAATCTTGGCTGGGAAAATCCGGAAGGATCCTAATCGATTCAAAGGAAATTCTATTTCTGAGTCTTCTACTTCAGCTTCTACTGATCCTATGGTACAAAAGTTGGCTAATGAACTTCTTGCCTTGAAGAAGCAGGTTTCACAAGTTTCTTTTGCTACTCCGTACAAGGATATTCCTAGGAGAACGTATCCAAATTCTGCTTCGAATTATGCTGCCAGAAATCAGAATAAATTGCCTCCTCCTCCCGAGAGGCTTGCACTTGAAGCACCTCCGAAGAATACAGCAGTTGGTTATTACGAAATAGATCGAGAAGAACTATCTTCCAATGATTTCCAAGCGGAAGATGAAGCTGTTTTTAATCAAGAAGATGAAGAGGCAGCTGGCGACTCCACTATACGATATATGCATTATGATATTTCAGCTGAAAATAAAAATGTTGAGAGTCAAGCATATGCTGTTATCACAAGATCCCAGACTCGGTTGGCTCAAAAGGATGAAGAAGCAAAGGTGAAAAACAACGTTCAGTTGTCGGTGACCATTGCTAAGAAGGGAATGCCATTGCCTACCTTGACTAAGGATTCTTCAAAAAATCAAGTAAGCAATTCTCCTTCTGTTCTTTCTAGTGAACCCAAGACTAATGTATCTAATCCTAAAGTACAAGTTGAGAATATATCATCTACATCTCTTGCAAATTCTTTCCAAGCTTTTGATATTATTGACCATGCTAGAAAGACTAAGATTCAGATGTCTGAGGTTGAGTATCTTCAAGCCAATCCTGATCAGCTTGAAAGATTGGTTAAATTTGTTAAAAGTAGTGAGACTCGTCCTGTTTCAAATAGCCCTATTGTCCAAGAACCCAAGAATCTACCCAATAATTTGGTTATCATCCCATCCTCAGTTCCAGGAAAGATAGATCCTTTCTATATTTCCTTGCTCATTAATGGTTTCAAATTAAGTAACTGTATTATAGATTCTGGTGCTTCGGATAATGTTATGCCAATCAAGGTTGCTGATTGTCTTGGATTAACTCTTACCAAAACTTTTGGTAATTGTTATTCTATGGATAATAAACAAGTGCCTCTCGTTGGGAAAATCAAAGATGCACAATTCGCCTTTGCAGCCTTTCCTGAGAAAAAGATAAAGATGACTGTTCTTGTTGCGGACGTCCCAGCTTCTTATGGAATGCTCCTTGGACGCAATTTCTGTAAAGATGTAGGAGGCGAATTGAACATGGATATGACAGAGGCCAGAATTCCTGTGAAAGGTGTTGTGCAGAAACTTGTTCCTGAAAGAGAAACCAAGTTTACGGTGGAAAAATCTGATGATCCTCATGCTCAGATTCTTTTTGAATCAGCTGGTTTCGGGAACTACTATCTTCATATTGATGAGATTTCTGAGTTTGCTGAAGATTGGTGTTCTGTTGATTCTTCAACTCTTTCAGCAAATGAAGGAAGTTCTAATAATGGAGAAGATTCAACGCTAGCTGAATATCCCCTTGATCGTATGATAGAAGATGCTGAATCTTCTACTACAGAAAAAGATATTGAACTTCTTCCTCAAGAAGAAAATCAGTCTTCTCCCATGGAAGATGAGAACACTCTTTCTTCTACTTTTGAAGTAGGAGAATCCAGCAGTCTTTATATTAATGATGATTCTAATGATGTTTGGATTCTCGAGTTTGATGGCAGTTGTGCTACAAATGGATCCGGAGCTGGTGTGGTTCTGATTTCTCCGAAAGGTCAAATCTTTCCATATTCTTTTAAATTGCAGTTTGCAAATACTAATAATACTGCAGAGTATGAAGCTCTTTTACTAGGTATGAGTGTTGCACTTCAGAGAGGAATTAAAAATCTGCATGCTCAAGGAGATGCTGAGTTGATAATTTGTCAAGTAAGAAATATTTATCAAACAAGGAATGATAGACTCCGACATTACCGTAATTTGGTATGGGAGAATATTCAAGATTTTGATGCTTTCAGCATTTCAGTTGTTCCGAGAGAATTTAATGACAGAGCAGATTCTCTTGCTGTTTCAGCAACTCTCCTTATTCCTCACCTTGATTTTAATCAAGATAAGTATATTGTTGAAATAATCTGCAGGCCTAGTGTTCCAGATAACTGGGATCATTGGCAGATTTTCAATGATGATAAACAGATTATTAACTTTTTACAAGTTGATGATGGTTTTAATAACCTGTATTTTGAAGGTAGCAATTCTTCTTCTTCTTCAGATTCTATGTCAGATACTTGGTCAGAATCAGATGGAGAAATTTTGCAGCTAAAAGGGAATAAAATTCCTAAGGGATTGGTATCTCTAGAAAAGCTTTTTGATAAGCATGATCGATATATCAAAAAGCAGCAACAAGTAAATTCAGATTCTCCTACAGGGTATGACAAGTACAATATTGGATCTGAAGAAGATCCTAAAATGGTTAACATTGGTAATAGTTGTACTCCAGATGAGAGAAATCAGATTATTCAGTTATTACAGCAGTACAGAGATGTGCTGGCTTATTCATATGATGATCTGAAATCTTTTCAGTCAGGACAAGTTCAGCATGAAATTCCTTTGAAGAGCGATGCAGCCCCTTTCAAACAAAAGCAACGCCAGTATAATCCCAAAATTTCTGGCACTATCTATTCAGAAATCCAGAAGATGCTAGATGCACAAATTATTTTTCCCATTCATCATTCAACTTGGATAGCTAATATAGTTCCAGTACGCAAGAAGAATGGAGAAATTCGTATTTGTGTGGATTTTCGGAATCTTAATCAGCAGTCATTAAAGGATAATTATCCTTTGCCTATAATGGACCAAGTGCTTCAGACAATGACAGGTTCTCAAATGATGTCTATGCTGGACGGATTTTCAGGCTACAACCAAATTGAGGTAAGTGAAGCTGATAGACATAAAACTGCTTTTACTACTCCATGGGGTACTTTTGCATATCGCAGAATGCCTTTTGGATTAATAAATGCAGGAGCAACCTTTCAAAGAGCAATGGATTTAGCTTTTCGTGGTATCTTAGGAAGGTATATCGTGGTGTATTTGGATGATCTTACCGTCTTCTCAAAAGATCGTGAGAATCATTTATTTCATTTACAAGATGTGCTGGAAAGGTGCCGCAAGCATGGTGTTTCTCTTATTTCCTTTCTCTTAATTTCACTGTGTAGCTGTTGTAACAAGTTTTAGTAACATTTACTGTGTCTTTTCTGTGAAGAGAGAAGAACGTAATCTTTCCTAAAACAAGAGGAACGATTGCTGTCCTACCCATATCAGTTTTATTTAGTTAAAGGGGGAGCCTTCCCTTAATTAGGAGAGTTAAACTCACGTGCTGTGGTTGAAATCTCAATTTTGTACGCTTTCACGAGAATACAAAATTTCCAACCAACAGAAAGTTGGTCCAAAAAGGTTCAAACTGATTTTGATTGGCTCAAAATACGTCAATATCATGCTAGTACAGTCAGAATCTCAAAATAATCAGTTTTGCCCTAGTGGGTCTATTCTGCTTTTTCAGAAGTATATCAGGGGCTCCGAGGTCATCAATGGAGGACAGTCAGCTGCCAGGCGTCAGATTCAATGATCAAGCATCAAACAAAAGATGAAATGATGAACACGCATGTTGAACGGGGAAGAAGGTGAAAACAGTAAAATTTTGACCAAGTCTGCTTGACTTGCGCGCCCCAAGTGAAGAAGGGCACCATTTTTTTAGGGCACCAGATGATTGAATTAGGGTTTGAGCTCTTAGTCAAAGTTATTCAGAATCCTTCCTGCTCCGCAGCAAGTCCGGCGATGCAGTCAACGGATCATCCAATCACCCGGAATTCGAGATCAAACGGAGCAGTTTCAAACAAGAGACAAAGTGAAAATTATGAAAATGTCAGAAAATTTTCTAAGTCTAGAAGTTTTCAGAGCCCCAGGTGCCCAGGGGCGCCCAATCTTTTGGAAGGGAAAATCCAACAATTAGGGTTTGCAAATGTGCTCAATCTCTCCAGAATTCAGGCAGCTTCGCAACGGGCATTTTTGTCAGAGCATCTGACTTGTCGTTCTCCGGCAAATCCAGATCAAGCTAAAAGTATGGAATAACGGTTCAAAAGTGAAGATGAAAATCAGGTAAAATATTCTAAGTCTGAAACAAATGGGAGCCCCTAGAAGAGAAAGGCACTGATGATTTCGAGAGCCCAAATGAATGATTTTGCTAGTGAAGCCTCCAAGATCGCTTCCTCAGAACTGGTCGGACTTTCCAACGAGATCAACAACACGTCAATTAGAGATGGCAGTCACCAGATCCAGCAAGCAGAATAGAGGGTCTGACAAGAGTCAAAATTAAAAGCAAGGAGAAAATACAAAAAAAATGACTAACTCTGGTGAAGTTCAGTGCCCCAGGTGCCCAGGGGCGCCCAAACTTTTGGTGCCTCAAATTCAACTTTTTGACAAAGTGACTCCCAGAAGACCCCTCTCAAAATCTCCTCAACTCCGCAATGAGCCTAGCCATCAGTCAATCTAGCGCCTAGAAGAAGAAGAGGAAGTGGCGAAGATATCATAAAAATGACTAAGTCTGGTCAAGTTGGGCGCCCCTGGAGAGAAAGGGCGCCCAAGATTTTGAGCTCTAAGATGATGGAATTCACCAACGTAGTCTCCAGGATCACCTCGTTGATTTCAGCTAAGCTATCCAGTGAGCCTTTCAGCCAGTCAATCAGATCAACGTAGCCCCTGGAACAGAGAATTCATCAGAAGATCAAAGGGAAATGAAGAACTTGAAAATCATGCAAAAATGGCTAACACTGTGAAAGTTCGAAGCCCGTGGAGGAAATAGGCTCCCATGAATTTGAAGGTCAAAACGAAGTTTTTCGCCAAAGGTGCCTCCAAAACAATCTTCTCAGAATCAGTCAGACTACGCGATGAATCATCCAGCTCGTTCATCGGATCAATCTGGAAGCCGGAGATCGAGGTCAAACCAAGGCTCAAAATGGAAGAAAAGTTGAAAAACTCAGAAAAATGGCTAACTATGGAGAAAATGGGCACCCCTAGCCAAAAAGGGCACCCAACTTTCAATGCCTTAGTAGAATTTTCAAAGTTTTCAAAAGATTCAAAATGGCAAGGGAAAGACGAATGTCTAAATTCATCGAACAAGTTGACTTTAGGGTTTGAAGATTAAAGCAAAAGAAAGCAAATCTATTTCAAGCCCTAGATCTATTTAAAACATCTCTTCCTTTCAGTTTTCATAATTTTTGCAAGTGGCTTCCAAGGAAGAAAAGTGGAGCAGCAACTTTGAGGTTTTATTTCAAAATTCAAGAGCTCAAGGTTGCTGATTTTCATGAATAATTTTCAGACTAGGAACATAAGACCTTGCTTTTTCATGCTTTTTCATCCAAAAGATCAAATTTTTTTTGAAGGAGAACGTCAAAGATTTTTAATTTTCAGCCATCCGGGTTTCTTCATCTCATTTTCTGAAGAATTTTTGAGGAAATTTATCAAGTTGCAGCAGCTGCTTTTTCCTTGCATGTCAGTGAAATCTTCAGAGTTTGCAAATTTTGATCATCTGGATCCTCTTGAAACAGTGTTCTGAAGAAAACCCATATCACAGCTTTTTCAAGAAAATTTCAAGTCCTAGGGTTGGCTGTTTTTTCAATCAGCCATCAGTGTTTTTCAAATCTGATCAACTGGGTCCATTTCTAATTGTATTCTGAATGAAAACCAGGTGCCAACGTTTTCGGTGAAAAATTGAAAAAATTAGGGTTTGCTGCTTTTTTAGTCAAAATTCAAGATTTTGAAAAACGGACAACCGGGGTTGTATTGCAACGAAATTCTAAGCAAAACCCATATCTTAGAAAAAATTCCAAAAATTTGTCCGTTTGAGGCCGAAAAACCAGCATTCTAAAAATAGAAAGTTGTTCAAAGCTTGTCTGAACATAGGCGAGTTTACAGTCATTCTTCAAGGTTTTCAATATGGAGTACACTCC
Source organism: Sequoia sempervirens (assembly GCA_007258455.2). Classification (NCBI taxonomy): domain Eukaryota; kingdom Viridiplantae; phylum Streptophyta; class Pinopsida; order Cupressales; family Cupressaceae; genus Sequoia; species Sequoia sempervirens. The sequence goes on along the minus strand of VDFB02101235.1, from coordinate 18,259 downwards.
CCTCGAGTTTAAGACCAAATCAGCACTATATCAAAACTTCATCATCTCAGCTAAAGAACACGAGGAGGTGTGATATGAGAAAAAGGAAAAGTATCAGAAAAGAGTTGTGCAATACCCTTCTATTGAAAATCAAGAGAGGTGTCAGAAACATAAAGTTGCAGAGCCACCAAGTTATCAATTACTGAGTCATCTTTTCGGGCAGCGATGTTTTTCAAGAACAAAACTCATAAAGCAGCCAAAGAAGTGAAGGATTCTCTAAGTTTGATCACAGAAGGCGAGGAGATCTTGGAGAATCAGAATATTGCCTTAGATGGTATCAATGCACCTAATCGGGACCCAGTTTCCTGCTTTTTAGTGGATATGATTGAGATTTAAAGCGGCTTTCATCTAGAAGCTTTCTTTCCGCTTTCTTTCTATTCTTGGAACGATTCTTATCCATTCTTTGAAGAAGAGAAAGAAGATAAATGTAATAGTTGGCGTTTCCTGCTTTTCCCGCTTTCTTAGGTGTTAGATGTTATCTTCTTTCTAGATTTAGAAATAAAGCTTGCTTGCTGAGCAAGCCCTAGATTGTGAAAGCAAGGAGATTTTAGGGTTCCTTACTCCTCTGCTTGCCTATAAATAAGAGTCTTTGCTCATTAGTTTTCTTTAACGGTTATTGTGATAGAAAATTGTTGAGTCTCTTTTAACCAGCAAGCTATTATTCAGTGTCAGTTCACTTGTGTTTATGATAGCAAATTGTTGAGTCTCTTTTAGCCAACAAGTAGTTGTAATCGCTGTCCCCTTTGTGTAAGAACAAGTTTGCAAGCCTCTTCAGCTGCAAGTTCTTGTTCCGTGCATGTGTTAGGATAATCTTTGTTCCAGAAGTTTGAGAAATAAAATCATGAGCCTCCTTTGCCTTGGTATAATGTCTAAGATTTCCGTTATTTGTGTTATGCTTTTATGATCTTAATTTCAGTTTACATTGAAGTGTGTAGATGTTTGTTGGAAAAGAGTTTATTGAAGCACTTTGTCAGAGAATCAGCCTTGTTCATTTCTAGTTTCTCTTGCTCTACGTATTACTTGAGAAGAAGTTAGAAACTTTTTATTAAGTTATTGAAGTTCTAAATCAGAAAAAAGGGCGCTTGTGTTTTATAAACCTTGTGCTCTAGCTGATCAAAAGAAAACTTAGTTCTTAGTTTACTTTCTTTCAACACCATCAGAAGAGGGAGCTTCCTAATTTGAAGAGCAGTTTTAATGCATAATGTCATGCTTTTGTTGGCTTTTAAATTAGCACCTCACGAGCTGATTGTAAACGTTGACTATTTCAAATGTTTTGCAACACTTCTTCGTTATTTAAAGAGGAGAAGTCCCTCTCTGCTGGGAGCAATGCGTAAGGAAGGGAAATGTAACCTAAAGTTCCTATCTTTTTATGCTTCAGCGGCAGGACACAAGGGTGCACAAACACAATGCGCCGTAGCTAAGCTTTTTCTCTAGTTTCGCAGATCTTAACTACGACTAACCTAGCTTTTTATCTATCCAATACCTTCAAGGTAAACAGAGCACGAGGGTAAAGGAGCGGGAATGGTTTGGTTGGATCACCTGAATTTGCCGTCTCCGAGAATATGACCGAGGCTTTGAACTCTCTGTATACACCAAGATAAGGTTGGTACAAGCAAACACTCTATACGTAAACTAGATCTGAGACCTGCCAAGGAGGAGGGACTCCTATCCGAGGTATGGGCTAGGAAATAGTTTACGAGAAACAACAATTTACGATGCCTTGGCCAGCGAGCTTGCTAAGGAGGAGGGACTCCTATCCGAAGTATAGCTTGGAAGTCAATACATTAAACAACAACAAACGATAACTTGTCAATAACAAATGTCCAAGGAGGAGGGACTCCTATCCGAGGAGGGAAATGAAACAACGAGCTATTAAACACAAGACGTGGACACAACTCAAAAAGATTGACCAAAATGCAAGCGCCTTCTGATATTCTCCTTCAAAGCTTTATCAAAAAATTACAAAGGTTGGGAAAGCAAAGGCACGAAATCATGCACAATTACGATCGACCAATGAACTCTCATCCAAGAGTGAACAAATATCCGCTTTCAAAGCTGTTGGCAACAATGGCAACAATTTTGCATAGCAAGTAAAAGTTAAACAAACAATGAGCCCAAGGCTCTTATTTATAGAACTCAAAGGAGTAGGCAACCCCAAAATCTCCTTGAGTTAACAATGAGTTCTTGCCAATCAATTAGCAAGATTTATTCTAAAAGGGGGCTAACGAAGACTACTTCAGTTAACTGAAAGTAAGCAAAGAGTCAATTGGAAACTACTTCAGTTGACTGAAAGTAAACTAAAGGTGAACTTTAATGTAAGTATCCCTCCAAAATAGACATCCACATTTAGTGGAGATCTAAGATCCACAAATCATGGAAGCCAATTAGACATCCTTAATTAGTGGGATCTGACAACTCATGATTTGTGGGATGTGGAGTTAACTTGGAAAGGGACATCAAGTTGACTCCCACTACATTTAATGCCTTCTTGAGTTGACTTGGAATGAGGCATCAAGTCAACCTCAAGTATCATAAATGCCACTTGGAGGGTAGGACGTCCTTCCTAGGTGTCTGACACCTCATCACCACTTCCGGTCAACAGCTCCTTGATTCATATGTTGACTTCTTCCGTTTTCGGATAGTCAATGCTTTGATGACACGCCATCTCCTCTTCTTGTGCAAGTTGTTGCTCTTGGTAACTTTTGGCGGCTCCATTCTTGGAATGACCTCTTCGTAGTTGGCAAGCTAAGGTGCTTATTGCCACGTGGGAGATGGTAAAAATGGTCTTTCTGCTACAAGATCAGCCTTTCTTTCTTCTTCGTCCAGAGTAATTGCTACAGCTCTCCACTGAGCGGGAGATGTATTCTTTTCAAAGATAAAGATCCGCAGACTGCTGATGATGTCTGTTTGCTCTCCAGCAATGTGTGTAAGATCTGGTTAGAGAGTTGTTGGTGCAAGGTCTGGTTGCTCAATTGGAGCCCAAGGACGCCAAATTGTCATTCTGTGAAGAAGAACTCGCCTATTGACTGTAAACACGGACGTGTTCAGACAACTTCTGAAAAACCCCTGAAAAATAGCGCCCTGCCGAGAAGTATTTTTCCAGAAAAAATCTGGCACATGGGTTTTGTTCGTGCTTCAATGCTGAACAAACCCAGTTCCTTAGAATTTTGATTCTAAAACTTTTTCGGAAAAACCCCCAAAAATAGGGGCAGCAAGTTTGTTGATTCTGGAAAATTTGTCGAGATGGGTTTCTCTGGAAAATTATGCTGAATCTACCCATTTGATCTGATCTGATGTAGCCTGTTGCTTTGTGTGACATGCAAGAAAACCTAAGACAAGAAGAGAGGAAGTAGACAGAAGATGGATTGGAAGTTTTTATCTGACTCTGAGAAAATCTGTCTCTGAATTCAATCCTCAAATTAGCAATCTTCTTCTGCTTCAAATCTGCAAGAAATATTGAAGAACGAATGAAAACCTTGTCCAGATCTGTCAATGGCTTCCTTGAGAGCTTATGGTTGTTCTTGATCAGCAACCTGCAATGAAATAATGAAGTGGGATGCCTATACCTTGATTACATAGACTCAAGCCTTAGATCCACAAGTTTGGGGACCTAACTCACGATCAAAAGTGATTTTGGCTTGATCTAAAGTTCAAAAAGGTGATTTCCACTAATCGTGGAGTGTTTTAGCCAAGTTTTGCTCAAAATATCTTTACTTTAGTCAACAACTTGACCTTTGACTTCTTCAAGGCGTCCCTTTTGATTTTTGCAAGTTTTTTATTAATTTCTCTCTTGAACAACCTCAGTTTGATCCTGAATCTGACTTGATCTGTTGATCCTAAGATGATGCTGACACATTCACTACTGAGCTGGATTTGACCTGAAGAGGAGTGCCTGGGAGGCATGATGGTAAAAAGATAAGTTTAGGGCTTCAAAAGAAAGGGCGCCTTTTCCAAGAAAAGGCTCTTTTGCTAATGCCTTGGTGAATTTTCAAACTTTGTTCTTCAGCCTTTTGAAATGACCTCTCGTGCTTTGATCTGGATTTCTGATTGATCGGAGAGTCAGATGATTTCACTTGATATCTCATCAGGTACCCAGCTCTGTTCTGACAAAGATGACTGACTTCAGAAAACTTGGATTTCATTTTAGGGCTCCTTTATTCAAGGGCGCCCCTCATTGAAAAGAGCTCTTTTGTCTTTCAGCATGGTTATCTTTGTCTGAAAAGTTGCCTACTTTGATCTCAATTATCCGTTGACTGCACTGTCAGATGTTTACGCTTTCAGTTACGTTTCTGAGATCTTCTTGGGCTGAGAAAGTTATCCTGGGAAGCCTTTTGTCGTTTATCAGCATCTGGAGGTCCAAAAAAAAGGGAGCCTTTCTTTTGAAAAGGCTCTTTTTTAGTTTCGATCTTCACTTTTGACAACTGTTTCTTGATACTTCGTCAACTGCCTCTTTTTGCTTCGTCGACAACTGCTTATGATCAATTCATCAGATGATCTAGCTATTTGTTTCGTTGTCAAGCCAACAGGTGAATGCCGAGGATGACTGCCTTGGATGATTCATTAGGCTGCATTAGACCCTTAAGAATCAAGGGCGCCCTTGCTTGAAAAAGGCTCTTTTTTCCTCGTGAAATGATTTCTCCTTCGTAGCATTTCCAGAGTTAGTCAAATCTCGACCTTTTTCAATTTTAGAAAACTCCTCTGTCGAAGATCACCATTTCTTCATGTCTCATGTTCATCGTGTATGGATGTTTGGGAAAATGACTAAGGCATTTGACTGCATAGCCTCCTCTTGGCAGCAAGGCGTGCATTCTCCAGACTTAGTCAATTTTCAGCATTTTTCATTTTTTGAAAATCCCAGACTTAGTCAATTTTCAGCATTTTTCATTTTTGAAAATCCCCTTCATCAAATAGCATCATTTTAGACCTTTTCCGCCATGGTTGCGTCGTTGAAGCTTTCGAAGGTTAGCTTTCAGCACCTGGTACTGGCCAATTTGCCATTAATGGCTGCGGAGCTCCTAACTTTGTTCCTGAAGAATATAAATAAACTCACAAGAGTAAAACTTATCTTTTGATGATTCTGACTTGACCAATGTGATCGTGAAGCCTTTTAACCCTATCAAAATCATTTTCAATCATTTCTGGGAAGGTCCTATTTTTCGGGGGTTTTCCCTGAAAATAGGGGCAAAAAACCCTAATTTTCAAATTTTCAGAATTTTGTACGTGTGTTCCTTGACAATAACCCACCAAGATTTTATGATTGGTTTGACCTAAAACAGACTTTACATGGCATTTTAACAAGATTTAGCTCAATTTATACAGAATGCCAAAAAAATTATTTTGGGTACAACACGTTTCAAATACGCATTCCAGAGGTGCGAATTTAAACGCCAACACATTACTTGAAAAAATGAAGGTAGTTTATACTTATTCTTTGAAATTAGTTTGATCACCCTCAATGAAAAAACTCATCACTTGCTGACAATGTCATATCTATTATAATTTTTAAATATATCTAATGTGGCCTTATATTTAACCTTTCCTTGATAGCAAAATATCTTTCATCATCTAAAGAGAAAAATCTGAAGAACTTCTTTTTTCGTCAAATACAATGGCAATTAGAAGGCCCCTTCTTCCTCTATCATTCCCTATAAAGATGGATGGTTCTTGATAAAATTCTCATCCTTTATAAATTCAAATCCACAATCAGATCCACCCCACTTCTACAAACATATTCGACATCCATTTGGCATCTCTTGATATTATGTAATTTTGAGTTTATTGAAGTTCATAACCTTTGGCTTTATAAGTGTTACTAAATTGGCCAATTTCCAAGATTCTATACTTGATTTGACCATTTATCTTTTAATGAGTTTATCAATAACTAATTGATCCCTTTCCAACAGGAGTGTGGGACTTTAAGACCCACAAAATTCTTAGACCTTGCAACAAGGCTAACAACTTAGCTATGTTATATGATTCATTCCATAATGAAATATGCCCCTTAATTTTTCTTGATTTTCAATATCAATTACAATTGCAATACGCACCCGTTAAGGTTAGCTCCAAAACCAAAACGATGCGAAAAGTAACTCTAACCAAGAATGCGCCCTAAAACCACTAAAGGAAGAGGGGCGAGCATATGGTCAGAGGATCCCTAGGATCTAAAAACTCAACAACTGAAATTGATTTACAACTGAAAGTAAATGATAAGACTCAACGCCATGAATGTGCACACAAGATCCTTTTGAAGGCGAGCTGCTAACATATGGCGAAGTACTTATTACAAACTAAAATGAACTTAGGCAGATAACCAGCCATGAGAATTTCCACGCTACCACTTGAACAGTGGGGGGAAAACATTACAATGCAAAACTAATTCATCCGCTGCAGCGGGCATCCACTTAACAGTGGGTAGTAGATGAAATTGCAAATCAGATTACTCCACACTAGCGGTAAACCACCCAGGGGTTATAATATTTGCATCAATTAGTCACAAGTAATGCAGTAATAAAATGGTTGGATTAGTACTACTAATTCACAACCTTACAATTAAAGAAAAACTGCAAATTACAAGTGTTACAATGATAGAATGATTGCAAATATATAAAGGATGTTTCTTTCAAGTTCTAAACCTCTTGAAGACTGAAATTGAAGCCAAAAATTGAACTTATAGCAATCTGATTTTAATAACCAGCAAACTGAAATTTTTCAACCAGCAACTGTAAACTAATAAAATGCTTATAACTTCTTCAATATACCTCCAAATCGAATGAAATAAATTGTTGAAGCTCCTATGAACGTTGGCACCCAAATTGCTACATTGAAATTGCATCAAAACTCAGCCATTTATTTTTGCACGAAGTCCAATACCTCCTGAAATGGTACGGCCTCCTTGCTGGTGCGATTTTGGAAAGATAAAAATAAATACTTTGAAATAAATTCTGATCTTCTATGGGAAGGGGCGCCCATGTGCTAGGAATCCATATCTTCAATACCTAGAAACACATTAAAATCGTACAAAGAGCTGTTAATGAAAATCACCTTCAGCCATGAATGACTAGCAAGCTCAAAAACTGAAAATAATTCGAATTCTCCAACAATGAAGCTCAATGTGCACTTCTGAATGAAGCACACTCTCAATCCACCATCTAGGGAACCATAGTTTCAGGCCCGAAGAATGGAGACAAATTTGCTAAGCTATCCTTTAGCTGGATTCTAGATTTCAAACCAACAGCATAACGTTATATTTTTTCCAAAGATAAAGAACTCTTCTCAAAGCCTCAATATATAAGCTTCAATTGGCAACTGAATCACTTCAAATTCCAAGAAGTTGAATCACTTCAACTTCCAAGAGGGATGCCACCTTTAAGCATTTTACTTTTTGAAATAATAAAACATTAATTATCTCCCTTTAGGCGTCCATTTACAATTTGCACAATAAAACATTTAATATAAATATTAAATGCTCAACCCCTTATGACCCCTTTTTAAAAACAACTTGAAGTTATCACTACTAGGCGTGGGGTACAACTAAGTAACATAAAATTGACTAAGTATAAACTTAGTCCATTGAGATAACCAAAGCCAAACTGAAACTGAAGGATAGCAAGATGACTTGAGTTGAATTGTTGATGATGCTACTGCCAAATTTAGACTTACTATAAATAGCCAATGCCAAAAATAGTAAGTTCGCTTCAAAACCATCAGAAAGCCAAACTGAATGACCGAACTGCAAGAGATTGAACTGCTGCTAAAACAGATACTGCCAAAATATAGACTTGCTAAAAATAGCAAACTGCTATAAATAGTAAGTCTGCACAACAACCTCTGAACGCCAACTGAGCAGTATCTGAAAGAGGAAACCCTAATTTGCACATCTGAGTAACCTACGAATTCTTGGAAATAGGCTAAATCCAAATGAAGAGCGTATGGCCAAAATGGGAACATTACACATAAATTCACCATAAAGGGTGTAATCTAAGTCACCAAGTTCGAATTCGAATTCGAGTTCGACAAGATTGAAATTCGAATGTAATTCGACAAGGAAAAAATTTGAAAAGTATAAAATTCGGATTAAATTCACCTTATGTAATTTTTTAATTTTTTTTTATAAATATAAGTAATATCTCCATACAATTGTCTAAATAGTTTAACATTGATAAATAGATGTGAATCATTACAAAAAGACGACACATTTATAAAATATAAACCATAAGAAACATGTGAAATTACGATTGCGAAGATGTTTTTTTGTCAAAAAGGTACAATAACAGTAAAGACTTTAGAACTTCAAAAAAGCTCCAAGTCATCAAGAGCACTTGGTTGAGATGCTAAATCATCATCATCTGTATCACTACTCAATTCATCATCTGCAAAGTCAGGCTTATCTACAACTGGCCCTGCTATGTCTTCAAAATTTGTTGTGAGGTAGAGTCCTTTGCTGATTTTTTCATGAGCAATTTTAAATTACTGCGAACATAGACAAGATCTCCCAACTTTCCAGACAACAATTTATTCCTCTTTTTGAAATGGATGTGGTCAAAGCAACTCCAGTTCCTCTCACAAGCTGATGAACTTGCTCCCTGACTCAAAACTCAAATAGAAAACCTTTGTAGCTCAGGAGTTTGTGCTCCATAGGTCATCCACCATGTATACCCAGGTACATGTGCCATGTCATATTTGGCTGTTGACATTCCAAACATCCCTTCTCCTCTCTTGTATACCCAAAATTGACTTCAAATTAGTGCTGAAATTGTTTGATTTGATTCATATTTCCAACAACTTCTAAAAGCCCTGCCATAATTTCAATGTCGCCTTCTCTATCAATAGAAAATAATTTAGGCTCCAAAAAGCAAGTTGTTGCATGTAAGGTGTGTGCATCATTTTCTATCTGCAATCAACTACCTCCCATATCTCCATATATTCTGCTTCTACATTATTGAGTGCATTTTGAATAACTTCCTTACAACGGTTCATGCTTTCATAAAGCATGCCAAGGCAAGGAGTGTCACCATCAACCATATGAAGCATGTCAACAAGTGGTTCACATATAAACAAAACCTTTGTTGCACTTTCCTAGAAATTGCTATTTAGAATGATTTGCTCTATGTTCTTCCCCTTAGGACCTTTAGAAAGCACTGAGTGTTCCCACTCATTAGAACAAATAACAGACCTCAAAGCTGCTTTTTCTTCAACCACTCTTTTCAAAGTGATATAAAATGAAGCAAATCTTGTTTCACAAGGCCTCAACAACTCCCTGGATGCATGTTGCCTATGAAAACTCAATGTGAGACGATGATTCCTTATGAAATTTGCAATTGCTCTCCCTCTGTGAATAGCTTCATCTACCCATGGGAATTTAGCCAAGTCATGAAACAACAAATCGAGACAATGGGCTGCACATGGGCTCCAATATATTTGTGGGTAATTCTATGCAATCAGCTTCCCAGCTCCCACACAATTTAGTACACTATCAATTACCACTTGAAACACATTTTCCACCCCTACTTCAAGAATGGCTTCCTCTAATATTTGAAAAATGTACTTAGAAGTTTTCTTGTGGTTCATGGTGTCAATCACTTTCAAGAACACAACACCCTCAGGACAAACCACCAAAATATTAATCAATGGCCTTTGACATATATCTGACTATCCATCACTCAATATAGTGCAACCTGTTTTCCTCAAAGAGGCTTTGACATCCATTTGAGACCCCTGGTTTTTATCTTCAGCCTCCAGGATGTCCAGAATTGGGGAGTTCCCAGAGACTAATTCTTGTTCTTCTGAGGATAAAACCAAGTCAGCAAAGTCATTCCCCCCCTGAATCATGGTATGGGGCCAAAGCATTTCTACTTGGTGACTCAACCAGTCCAGGAGCAGGGTTCAAAGACTTTTCATTGGTATTGAGGTTTCTTCCTTCCCCAACCTTATCAGGGTTAGGGTTCGTCCTTTTCCTTTGACTGGGTTCTTTCCCTCTAGGTTTGTTCATATTGTTAATTAGGATTGGGCAGTTTCTTCTTTTGTGCCCTTCTTTTTTGCAGAGAAAGCACGCGTTGGCACCCCCCAACACTTCCAGCTTGCAATTAAGGATTGCATTGTCAGTTTCCACTTCTATTTCATCTGGGATTTCAACTCTCGGGGTTAAAGCAAGCAGGACGCGAGCGTCCATATGCAATAGGGTATTTTTGGTTTCTTCCATCCTAATCACTCTCGCATAATGTGCTAGGAGCTGTGGGAGGACTGCCCATAAAACCGGCGGAACATTTTTAACATTGACCCATCTCGGATAAGACAGGGCCAAAACTTCCTCGTTAATAACATTCGGTGACCAAGGAATGGCCCTGAACATTGCATTGCCCACCAACCAGAATTCTGTCTATGGCTTTTTTTTGCATTTCAGTGTCTCTAAAAAATATCAAGAATAACCCTTTTTGGATTAACCTACAGAAAGAGTGTTGGATGCCTAGCAATGCCTCAAAAGAGCCTAATGTGGAGGAGGACTACCAAAAGAAAGGTGGCAATCTCTCCCTCGGGGATAAGTTGAGTGCCCAAGAATTGGTCATGAAGCAAATGAGAGATCAAATTGAAAGAAATAAAAAAATCATGGGAGATTTTAGAGCAGGTTGGAATAGTTTTAATGCTCAAGATAGTAATTTGGAAGAGTCCTTGAAGAAGGAGATAAATTTGGTAAAGAATTCTGCCATTCCTGAGACTTCCTCAATAGAGGATAAGGTAAAAGACTCCACACCAGAGGGCCAGTATTCATAACAGAAAATTCTGATCCATGACCTGTCTCTGGGGGCATTTAACAATGAAATTAATTCTCCTATAATTATTGATACCCCTATCATTTCTAATGAGGTTGGAGTGGACCCTCTACTGTCTATGACAGGACTAGAGAGTGGAGATGCGCCCTCTAGTGGGGCCATAGACAGGGAGGGCTACTCCACCCGAATTGGTAGTAGAGAGAATAGCTGCCCAACACCTAACCAAGAGAAACTGATTCCCCGGGTTAATTGTGGGCCTAACAATGTTAATAATAAGAACATGAAGGCACTTGACCTTGCAGATTTTAAAACTTTACATCAGGATGCTCTTCAGTTTTTCCAAGACTATTTAAATAAGTTGATCCCACACGAGGAGATTGCAACCTTGACCAAAGATGAAGGCACAGAGAGGCATGGCAACCAGGATAAAAGTGTTGACTCACCCCAACAGGGGGTGGGGGACAAAGAGGATGAAGGAGGTAATGTAGTGACTAAAATGCTTAAGCAGAAAAGGAGGGGGAGAAGGAAGACTCCATCCCTTATCAGAAAAATAAAGTGGGCAAATCTGCTCTTCCTAAATGCTTTGACTCCTTTAGGAGTTCAGAAGATGGGCCTCAAATAATGGAATCTGATGACACTTAACTGTGTGTCTTGGAACATTAGGGGGTTGGAGTCCCCGGAGAGGAAATATAATGTAAGGAGATTTTTGAACCAAGCTAAACAAAAAGATATAGTGATGCTCCAAGAGGTCAAAGCAGTAAACTTCCAGCTAGAGACTAGCCTAAACTTTATATGGAAAGATTTGACCCACTATACTACAAAACATGAAAAGGGGAAAGGGGGTGCTGCAATCCTGGTGACAAATAGATGGGCCAAATGGGTTGTTAATCAGGGAATCTCACCCTGCAATAGAGCAGTGTGGATTTTAGTTGAAAGAGAGAACCTAAAATTCGGCATTTGCTTAGTTTATGCCCCCAATGATTATAGACAGAGGAGTATGCTATGGGATTGGATAAGTGATCTACAGAATGTTCCCTGGATCATTGGTGGGGATTTTAACATGATAGAGAACACACAAGATAAATCTGGTGGTAGGGATATGGGTTGGAAAGGAAATGAGAAGTTCTTCTGGTACAAGATGAAGAATAAACTTCAACTCTTTGACCCTATTGAAGGGCTAAGGAAAGAGAAGAAAAACATATGGTTCACTTGGTGCAATTCCCAAAGAGGGGAAAAAAGAATTTATTGTAGGCTGGACAGATTTTATGCAAACAAGGAGTTTTTCCAATTTGATAAAGTAGATGAGTCCAACTCGAGGGTCAAAGTGACACTCTCTCAGACCATCACCCAGTCTCAGTCAATGTGATTCTAGGAAAAGAGCATAGTGGTAATGAAAAAAAGTAGGGAAAGTTCATGTTAAATGCTAAGCTTCTAGAGGATAAAGATTGTTGTGATGCCATTTTCACAGTCAAAGAAATCAACAAATGGATTCACAAAGGGCTTTCCTGCATTGACAAATGGAATACTAATGTGGAAGCCTGGAAGAAAATCTTCCAAACAATTGGGCAACAAAAGGAAAAGGACCGAAGGAAAAAAGAAAACTTGTTGCAGGGTAATCTTCTGAAAGTTGAATCTGCCATTCAAGAGGATCCAAAGAATGCTGCCCTAAATGAAGTGCTAGTGTCTGTGAAAGGGGAGTTGAGGAAAATCCAACTGATGAAGGATCAGGGCATTAAGGTTCGGTCAAGGTTAAACTGGACCTCCCTTGGGGATAGGGGGTCCAAATTCTTCTTTAACTGGTTAAAGAGTAAAGAAGCCAAAGAAAAAATTAATATGATATGGCATAATGATAACCTTAGTAAGGACCCTAAAGACATACAAAAATGCTTCATACAGTTCTATAGAGATCTGTTCACTACTGAAGGCAATAATGAGCAAAGCCAAAAAGCAAGTGAGGAGTGCAAAAAGCTAATTCCTAAGAAAATTTCTAACCAGGAGGCTAGCAAACTGAATAGTCATCTAACCCTGGAGGAGGTCAAGGCTGCAATCATGGCCTTGAGCAATGACAAGTCCCCGGGGGTGGATGGCATCCCTGTTGAATTCTATAAGAAGAATATAGGCTCGGTGAGTGAGGAACTCCTTAGTGTGTACACTGAGGCTACTAATTCTGGTTCTCTGGGCAGTAAGATAAACAAAGGCATCATTAAACTGATCCCTAAGGAAGGAGACAAGGCACTTGTCAAGAATTGGAGACCTATAACCCTATTAAACGTCTCCTATAAAATCTTTGCTAAAGCCATAGCCACAAGGATGGCAGAGATTCTTCTAAAGATTATCAACAACACACAAACAGGGTTCATCAAAAGGAGATACATCCTTGAGAACCTTTTAACAAGCTAGGAGGCAATGGAGTGGGCTAGAACCTCTGGTCAGAACATGGGGATGCTACTAGTTGATTTTGAAAAGGCATATGATAGAATTGAGTGGCCATTCATTATGATGGTCCTGGAAGCCTTTGGTTTCCCAAAGAGACTCTGCAGAATGATAGAAACACTAATGAAGGATGCAAAAGCACAAATAGAGATAAATGGAAAATTAACAGAGGGGTTTGAACTACAGAGATCTATAAGACAAGGCTGCCCCCTAGCCCCAACACTGTTATAGCAACTGATGCTCTTCATTATATCCTCAAAGATAATCACCTAAGCCCCAAAGTAAATGGCCTAATCCTCCCAAATAAAGAGGAATTAATAAACCTTCAGTTTGCGGATGACACAGCTCTAATTATAAGGCTAGAGGAAGAGAATGTTGGCCACCTCATGGCTAAATTAGATCTCCTAGAAAAAGCAGTAGGTTCAAAGATCTCTAAAACCAAGTCTATCATGCTTAGTTGGGATGAGAAACAACCTCCCTGGTTTGAGAAATTGGGGTTGCAATGTGGGTGTCCAAGTAAAATAGTAAGATACTTGGGTATTCCATTTACAGTAAGCCCCAACCTGAGAGAAATGTGGGAGTGGGTGAAGAACAAAATTGAGAAGAAACTAACCAGCTGGAATACAAGGTACCTTTCGTTGGCTGGAAGGGCTCAAGTTTGTCAAAAGATCCTAGCCTCCTACAACATATATTACTCCTCAGCATGGCTCTTCAATAGCTATCAAGTGGAGGAGATACAAAAAAAGATTAGGCAATTCCTGTGGTCAAATGGGAAAGGTAACAAGAAAATGCATGCAATCAGATGGGAAATATGTTGCATGGAAAAACAAGCAGGGGGCTTAGGGCTTAAAAACCTAAAGCAACAAGGCATTGCCCTAGCAGCAAAGTGGATTTGCAAGGCTCTCACAGGTGAAGAACCTTGGAAAGTTTTGGTCAGAAATAACATTAAGCAAGCTACCCCGAAAAAAGCCAAAACCTGGAAACACATGCCTCTTTGTGACTTAATGTTTGGCAAGTTTACAATAGCCCCTGTTGGGCCCAAAGTATTTAAAACTTATGGAAAGCTTGGGAAGTATCCAAAGATAAAATTATTGAGAAGTGCCAAATTGACATGGATAATAATAAGTTGTTCTTGGAAATCCATCTGGTGGAATGTGTTCCACAATAACAAACCTCTGGCATTATTACAGGGATGTTCTACTAAGGCTTGGAACCAAAAAGGCTTGTCTAACTTTAGACAGATTGTAAAAGAGGGCAACTTGATAAGTTGGGAAACTCTGAAAGAGGATTTTGATTTGCCTCAATCACAGAAAAGAACCTTTGAAACAGTAAAAAAAAATCTGAAAATACCTACTGCTAACATGTTGGATGATAAAAATTTGATGCAGGATTGTAAGTGGCTGAAAAATAACAGAATTGCAGGTATAAAGGCTAAAGAAATTTATGTGCTTCTAAGCAGCAATCCAAACCTTGTAGAAGAGCAGAACCAAAAGTGGAATTTGAACCTAAATTGTAAACAATGGAACCAAATCTTCAAGCATAATTGGAACAACATTTTGGAACCCAAAAAAGCAGCATTTAGATGGTTACTTCTAATGCAAAGGCTGCCAAATGTGAGCAGCAATAAGAACCCTCTCATATGCAGCATCTGTAAAAAATCTGATTCCATTATGCATATTTTTTTTTATTGTTTCTTTTCAAAAGAAATCTGGAATATCTTCAAAATAGATATGTTAAAAGATGAGCAAGTTAAAGAGGAAAGAAAATTAGATATTATTATGGGAAAAATGCATGGTCTTGATAAAACTAATAACCTGTTGTGGCTGATCTTATCAACTGAAATTCTATGGTTTATTTGGAAACAGTGTTCCACGGGGACACGTCCCCCCCAAAAAAACCCGCGTTTCCTAGAGGGGGCCGTCTCAAAGACTTGGGGACTTGGAGGGGACGTCCCCCTACCAGCCCACCACCAATGTCGCTGTCTCCAAGACGCCACTAGGACTTCGAGGATGCTAGGGTGTCCTCAAGACGTCTAGGGGACTCCTAGTTGTCTCCAAGATCTATAATTCTTATATTTATACATCTTTTTATAACTATTTTTTCAGGTACTATATGTATTTCAGCACCCTGCTGCCCCCCCACCGTCGTCCCCCTACCGTCTCCCTGCCGCCCCCCCGCCACCCCCAAACTTAGACCCCCCATCCCCACGTCCCCGAAACGCATCCCCCCTGTCCCCCCGTCCTTGTCCCCGAAACCCCGTGGAACACTGTTTGGAAAGCAAGGAATAAAGAAATCTACCAGGGCTGTAGAAGAGATCTTACTGAGTTTTTGAGAAAACTCACACTCCACACTGTTTACATGCAGGTATCTATAACCATCCAGGTGTCCAAAGAAAAACTCAAAAAGCTGATGGAGGAAGGAAAGGTAGAGACCAACAAGCGAGAAGTGGCATTTGCAAAACCATGGTTGTATCACAGAGAGAAATACAACCCTAAGAAGTGTGGCTTCCTAAATAGCAGATTCCAAGATCCTAGTAGAGTTGCTGACAAAAGAAGAGAGGAAGACTAGGAGGGACTTATCTTTTGCTTAAAGTGGTATATTCACAGATGTGACACTATTTCTTTTGTATGTAGTAGAATATAAAGGTGAAGACACCTATAGAAACTTGCTGATTTGAAAATGGACTGAAGTGATAGTCCCTTTTGTAACAAATTGAATTACTAACACCAGCACCCCAGATGCTGGCATACACTACTGTATCTTTTAACTATAATGAATACAAAAAAAAAAAAGAGGCTTTGACAGTAGCTAATTTCTCAATCACTCTATCTTTTCACCTCTGCAAAAGAGTTGTCATGATAGCCTCTGAACCTGGGGGAGTGTACCCTTTGCCAAACTCTGCAATTTTGTGAACAGCATTACGAAAATGTGGACTTCTCACAACATTGAATGGAATAGCACTTGTGTAAAACAAATCACCTACTGCATCATCCACCTCCTGTTTCTCTACTGGTTTCCAAAAAAATTTCAATGTTCCACTCTCTTTTGATACCCTCAACGGTTTGGATAAACCAAAAGAGGAAAATATAATAGATGCCAAGAATCTAGATTGAGACATATCCTCTTCAATTCTCTATTTTTTTTGTGCTTTCTTCATCTTTCCTACGATTGAAGAGGATTGTTCTTTCTCTAAAGCAGCACTCATTTCTGGGGTAACTTTAGGACATGCTGCAACACTTCCTCTTGCACCATTTGTAATACCAAGTAAATGGTCCATTGCCCTTGTCAAACTGCCAAAAAAAGGTTTCTCACACTTGTTGCATTTGAGTTCAATAACATTGTGAGTGATATATTTCCATGCCTCTGCAGTTGATTTCTGGGGGCCCATAATGTAATGACCCTGCTCAAATCTGACCTCAAAATGCTGATTGAAGGCTCAAGGAATTTTGTCAAACAAATCACATTCAAACTCCCAACTTGCTGGTCTGATGTTACAGTCTAATATGTTTGCTTGAAAATGACTTCAAAGTGTTTCAAATGCTTGTAATTCAATGCTTCAATGCTTGAACTATGATCTAAATGCATCAATGACTAACTATGATCATTTAGAATGCACATACAAGTTTCCTTGCTCTAGAAATATGCACCTACAGCCTATTGGAATTTTAACAAACAGTTGGTATGCAACACTATAAGAGCTGGAAATGAATGCTATTTCATTGGCATTACATCAAACATGTTGTATGCAATCATCACTTCATTTATTCAAGTGTTTCCCAATGCAATGCTGATCACAACGGCCAAGACTCTTGGCTTACAATGATGATGCAAGTATAATATCAAATATGTACACCTACAGCAGCAACATACTCTTGGCTTATATCTAATACAATTTTATAATCAGGTCTGATTACATATGTCCTCTTCAATGGAGATAAGATGATAATACGGAGACCTATTCTATTATGACTGACTTCTAAAAAGCAAGCTATGACTGAAATCATACAAGGATACTGGATATGATATAATGGACTGTTAAAGAAGAACCTGGAAATGCAAGCTGCCATTACTAAAAAGCTCAATTCTCCTTGATGGATAAAGATTTGTCTCCAATGATTGGGCGCCTAGCTGTCTTGTCTCATAATGATGCTTCCCTGATTTTATTTGAATTTTATTTGCTTCCCTTCTTGAAATCAAACCTTCGCATGGACCACCCCTGTTCTTGCAATCAGACCCTTGGAGCTTTGAATTATTGCCACAATTCCTTCTCAAATTTCATTCAGTATTATCTCTATTCTCCCAGCAATGAAGAGCTGCAACTCCAAGTGAAAATCGATGCCAAAGGAGTCTCTTATGAGTGAAGTCGTACCTCTCCCAGCAGGCTGATATCAGATTGTTATGTCCTCCAAATCGATCTCTATAAACATGAAGGTAATGGCTGTATCCAACCGGATTGCTCTTCAATTAACTCCAATCGTATCATGCAAGATTTTGGCATCACAATGCAAACTAATGATGTCTGAAGCAATATGTCAGAATTTTGGAAATGACTGAATGAATGTCAGATGTAGAAATCTGAGTGCAATTCGTCCTCCTTTTATGCCAAACTTGTTGAAGACTTAAGCACCAAAATGTCTCCACAATATTCCCAATCGAACTAAGCAAAATTGGCCTTAGGCCACAAATCTGTGCATAGCAGAAGTCTGAAGTAACCTCTCCCTCAGCTGCAATAATTCAGGTGATATTTCACACCCTCAAAATTGGTATCAATAGGAAGTTTTCATTTCCTATGATAAAGAACAATCTGCAGAAACCCTAGGCTCCATAAGATGAATTATCAAATATCAACTTCAAATCTGGATGTCTAGAAGCTTAGGCAACCCCTCTATTTATTCTTTTTTTCCAATTCTTCAAGAAGCTTCTAAAATATTATTTTATTTTTTATTAGTGACTTTATCATATAATTTTTAATTCAAGTCACTTTATTAAATTAATTAAATATAAGGTCACCTTATAATATT